>CAMZMU010000068.1:22598939-22773549 GCA_947311845.1 Poa pratensis
GGCCAGGATGGCCACACCGACCGCCTATGGACCAGGGCATAAAACTCAGCCCTCCCGAAAAAACTTGCCAGCAAAGAAACTGAAATTGTACTTTTCTTCATATTAGATTTTTGCTCAAAGCATGTCTCTAGCAAGTAACAAGTAGAAACCATGAATCCCAAGGTTGAGTTTGCACCTCTCCTGACAGGGATTTAAGTTAAGCAAGACTGGAGACCCAGATGTTCCACCAACAGTCATATATTTTCCTCTAATGATTTACATACATCCAGGGGTCCATTTAAAGTAATTACCTTTGCATTTTGCAACTTGATGCTGGCCTAGTAAGCATCTTAGCTTGTCTGGTCGAACAGCATTGCAGTGAACTCTGATATAGTAAGACAGATTTTCTGTCACCTCTGAGCCATGCTTTTATGGCCAAATATTGCTCTTTCGCACAGGAATATCTTCTGCCACACAAGAGTGCAACCCTTATAGGACTGTCCCCACCCCATTATACTGCCAAATTCAACTAGTTTATTCATTGTGAAGGTTACCAGTAGTCTTTACAGGAGCATTCACCCTTTACAAAGTGATGGTAACGGTTAACATCTCTTACGATGATTTCACGCTGCACAATCTGTGAAATCAGCTTGATGACAACATGACAGTCCTCGCAAACTCGAAGATTCTTGGTCACAAGAAGCTTTGTCCCAGGAGGTGTACTAATGAGCCCAAATGCAATGGCCAGCCTCTCACTGTGGCTCCTCATCATGTTCCTCTTTTCATCATCTCCCACATTGTGGAAAACTGGCATGGTGTCAGGCACATATCCAGCATCACTCATGAGACCTTCCAATCTCTCTAACTCTTCATAAATTTCATCTGATCTAGGATGAGACGCGTCCCCAACAAGAAATCCATGTGTTTTCCCTTTCAACTCGATCCAACTGCAAGCAACGATTTTTTTCAGGCCTCTATTGGTCATTAGCTTCCTAACCGTTGCAGCCTTTTCCCATTTCCCAGACTGAGCATAGATATTTGATAGAAGCACATAATTACCAGCATCTTCAGGCTCAAGCTCAATCAACTTCTGGAGGGCTAGCTCACCTAGTTCAACATTTTTGTGAATCTTACAGCCATTGAGAAGTGCACCCCATATCCCTGAATCTGGTTCCATAGACATCCCCTTGATGAGATCATGTGCTTCATCAAACCTACCAGCGTGACCAAGAACATCCACAATGCAAGTTAAGTGCTGCACCGTTGGCTTGATGGAGTACACATCCACCATCAGACCAAAAAAATATTTTGCTTCTTTTACCATCCCTCCATGGTTGCAGGCAGATAAAACCCCAACAAAAGTGATGTTGTCAGGATTCACTTGAGCCTGAACCCTCATTCTGTTAAAAAGTTTGAGCGCTTCGTCAGCATGGCCATGCATCCCGTATCCACATATCATGGCATTCCAAGAAACAAGTTCCCTCACCATGAGTTGATCAAAGAGAACGCGAGCCACCTGAACCCACCCACTCTTGGCATACATATCACAAGGGAAGTTTTCAGCTTATCCTGCTGCCCAAAACCCCTCCTCCAACCAAACCCATGCAGCTCTCTCCCTCTAGGTAGAGCAGCTGCATCAGCTGCCGCTGCTATTGTACTCACCAGGGTGGCAATTGTCGGCCTAACACCATTTGCAACCATGTCGCGGCACAATGACAGCGCCTCCATTGGCCTCCCATTCTGCCCATATGCAGCAATCATTGAGTTCCACACCACAGCATCTCTCACAGCAATCCCATTAAACACTTCTCGAGCATCGTCCACACATCCACACTTGGCATACATGTCGACAAGACCAGCGCACACAAACACGTCTTCGCCCCACCGCATGCCCGAGACACGATCATGAACCTCCCTACCAGTCTCCAGGTCCAGGAGTGTGGCGCACGCCTTGAGCACCAGCGGGTAAGTGAAGTTATCTGGCTCCACGCCGTGCTCGGCCATCCCACGGTAGAGCTGCACTGCAGCCTCGTGGGGGCCCTCCCGCGCGTAGGCTCTGATCAGCACGTTCCACAGGAACACATTCCGCTTGGGCATTCCGTCGAACAGGCGGCGCGCGTTCTCCACATGGCCACGGGCAGCGTACAGATCGACGAGCTTGGTGACCAACACCGTGTCGGAGCCGAGGCCCGACACGAGTAGCCTGCCATGGAGCTGCCTGCCGGCGCGCAGGGAGCCTGCGGCGACGCAGGATTGGAGGATAGAGGTATACTGGTGGTAGGAATGAGGGGAAGAAGCAAGGTGAGAGTTGGAGCTTTGAGGTAATGATACTGCAATGGCGGTGGTGGATGGGTGATCTGTAGCTCTGCCGAGAGAAGAGGAGAGGTGACGACGGAGGCGGCATGTGACGGCGCTTTTTTTTTTTTTTTTGACGGCGCGTTTCTTGATTTTGAAAGGATGGACGGAAGCATCGTCTGAACCGCGGAGGCGGAGGTCAGGTCCCCGTGCTATCGGGTACACGAGGCGGTACTGTTCGATTACAGGGTGTTTTTTGGGCGGCTTCTTCGAATCAAAATATTTTCAAACGATTTCTAATCTTTGGGCCAGTTTGAACGATTGAAATACTGGTATGAGTTGCGGCCTCACGGAAATTCAGGACAGAAATAGGTAGCGAACGTATCCTAGATAATCTTAGCGTGCCATGTTTGTGTGGCTCTCTCCCTTGATAATCTCCACGCATGCAAAAAAAAAAAAATGGATGACATCATCAAGATTTGTGTACACTCAAAAGTTGTAAAGATTCAACTCTCAAACCGTGAATTCGATCTATGAAATGTCTTCATTTATCTCGATGAGATGTTCGAGACTAAATCATATATTATTACGTTTCGACGACTTTTAAAGTTCGCACATAATGATTTTTAAAGTTTTTAGTGTATTGGTACAAAAAAATCACGTGATAAATTGTTCTAAAATAGTTCAGCAACTTGTGTGTTTTCATTTTAATTATCGAGGCATTCAGATACGGGATCTTGTTTTAAATCCCTCATCAATACAATGCCATCTATGAAAGCGGTTTTTGAATTGTGCAGACGTTTGAGATACATGCTATTGTTATCTCCAAAAGCCACGGTATAATCCGCTAATGACATCAAAATTATCTCTTCTGTTATGTATTCATAACCATTTTAGTTTCCCTCCATATGCACTTGGAGTTTTGCTTATTGCTTGCAAACATTATTAGGCCAAGTGTGTGCCGACATGCCAAGACCAACAAGTTAACATTAACTTGTAACATTTCTTGAAAAACTAGGTAAATGATGCTATTTCACCAAACTGATCATGTTTACTGACAGTCTGTTTTCTTTGTCTCAATCTTGTTGTCCTTTGTTGTACCACTACATGTCGTCCGCTCCTTCTGTCATCCACCGCCTCCACTGGCATGCTGCCCTACAACAACGCTCATCACAACTTGACTCGCACTGCAGCAACGACTCATGCTGATGATGTGTCCTCTCACTCTACCGACGCCCGATGTCTCATGCCCCATCTTTGCCGCAGATGGAGATCAAACCTGTCGTGGATGACCTAGCCGTACGTGGATCTCGAGTTTGTTCTCCAAACTCCTCCATCATGCAGAAGCTTGGTGGAAGATGGCACTTCCAAGAATAATGAGTCTAAACTCAACAAATCCGGTGCAAGGCTATGGCGAGCTAGATTCGTCACCACATTGCCGGTGAGACCAAGACGGCAAGATCCGTAAATCAAATTCTGATGGCCGCACGCTAGTAATTTAGTGAATTTCGATGTTGCTTATGCTGCTCGATGTGTTACAAACTCATTTGTCTATTTCCTGCATACACATATGCGACATGATGTGATAATTTTGGTCGTCTGTTGTAATGATGTGTTCATGTTCGAAATTGTTTTTTGCCGTTGTTGCAAACGTTCAATTATATGATGTATGTGTTTGACGATTTTCTATGATCAAAAGGCATTGCGTACACCATAAAATTGTTGCATGGATGTGTGTTTAGTACTAGTATGTGACAATGTTTTTATATGATTTTCACATATCTCTGCTCCTCTTGGAATCTTCACCGCAGGCGGCCACCGTGCGCAAAGAATACTGACCAGTGATTCAGTGAAAGAGTACAGTAAACTACGGTAGTGATCAACCAACGGCCAGCGCTGGTCACGATTCAACCAAGGAAACACGTGCTTTGCTTAGACTGTTATTGATCGACCTATATGCTCACTAGTGAGTACTCCAAAGAGTACGAACTGATCCACTTACCATGTTGTTTAATGGGGATTTTGTTTAATTAGACCGAGGCGTAAATTTCGGTAGTTAAGAACAGAAGCGTGGAGCGGAAGCACGTTGCAGTTGACCAGGCCACTTCAGATTTGCTACATGGGACACCTTTGATCTTTGCACTAATGTAGTATATCAGCAAAGCTTGTGAATCGTATACACTTCGGAATTTTATTTCATTTCCATTACAAGGGTAGATGAGAATATCACTGCCAAAAAAACACCTCCACGCGAGACATGCCTCTTGAGTTTGACCATATGCTAGAACTAAAGGAGACATCCTAATTGACGATATATCAGGAAATCTCAAAATGGTAGCGGATTGTGCTTTATACGAACTTGAGTTTTCGTACTAATTTGTGTCTCTTCTGTCATATGTTTACTCCCTGTTTGCAGTGTAGTGTTTCTTTAAACACTAATGCTATCATTTTAATCTTTTGATAAATTATATTGCATTTTTATACTTCCATTAGGTACATGACCATCAGTTAATCTTCCATCGACCACGTGTAAATTTCATTTCTTCTACCTAATTGCAGTGAATAAGCAGTGAACATCCAAAATATTTATAGAAAAGTTGTTTAATTCACTACGAATGAGAGATATCTTCTTTGCTTAAACAACATTTATATCAGTTTACCAAGGAGATATATCTTCTATACGACGGTCAATAGTGAACCGTTGGACATGTATATAGGCGGTTCTGAAAAAAGGACCATCTAATTCTCAATCGACTTAGATGTAAATTAATCTCAGTTAGTTGTGCATAATTGTGTCTCATGTGCAAATCTCAATCTAGCACAAATCATGACGCAAATCCAGCGGTTAGGAAATCGACTAAGAATTAACTAAATCTCAGTCAGTTGCACACGTTGAAACTCATGTGCAACTCTCAGGCCCTCACTAATCACGTCATAAATCTACTAAGTGGGCAATTGGGATTAGTTAATTCTCAGATGACTTATAATTAATAAAACTGTTTGGAAAATGCAACATGGTATAAAATGAAGCATTAGTGCTAGATAAAAGTTAACACGCAATGAAAAGTGAATAAAGCAAGACACAAGTTTAAAGTAGAAAACCCAGTTTAACTGAGAAGCTTTGAAAGATAAGGGTGTCCAGAAAATTCAAGAGCAATTGGTAGAACTGAAGAAAATATTGTTGTCCCTTTAAATGTTTAAATGGTACTAAGAAGCAAGTCATATTTTATTTTGGTACATATCCAAATTTGGAAATTACCTTCCGAGGATTTTTTTTGAAACATTGCGTACACACGAATGAAACATTTAGAAAGTAAGAGAGTAGTACTACACTAGCCACACTAGGGATACGGTGTTTCGGCTCGTAAGTATAGATACACCCATTATGTAATATATTTTTAAATGCTTTTTAAAATGTTAAAAAAGTTAACAAAAATTTCGGGTATAGACCCGCATTTTTTATGTTCGCACAAAAAGTGTCGTTACAAAATGATATTTTTTTACACAGGAGTTATCACGAAACTTTACAATATACTGTAGTATATCAGCAAAGCGTTGTGAATCGTATACACTTCGGAATTTTATTTCGTTTCCATTACAAGGGTAGATGAGAATCTCACTGCCAAAAAAAAACCTCCACGCGAAACATGCCTCTTGACCATATGCTAGAACTAAAAAAAATAACAAGACCGGAGGGGGACTCCACCCCGGCTTTGTCATTAAGGTAGAAGTGAGGAATCGAACCGAGACCTGGCCCTTATGCGCACATGCAGGGCTACCACTAGTCCACGGAAGAGTTCTCATGCTAGAACTAAAGGAGACATCCTAATTGACGATATATCAGTAAATCTCAAAATGGTAGCGGATTGTGCTTTATACGAACTTGAGTTTTTCGTACTAATTTATGTCTCTTCTGTCATATGTTTACTCCCTGTTTGCAGTGTAGTGTTTCTTTAAACACTAATGCTATCATTTAATCTTTTGATAAATTATATTGCATTTTTATACTTCCATTAGGTACATGACCATCAGTTAATCTTCCATCGACCACATGTAAATTTCATTTCTTCTACCTAATTGCAGCGAATAAGCGTGAACATCCAAAATATTTGTTGAAAAGTTGTTTAATTCACTACGAAGGAGAGATATCTTCTTTGCTTAAACAACATTTATATCAGTTTACGAAGTAGATATATCTTCTCTACGATGGTGAATAGTGAACTGTTGGACATGTATATAGCTTATTCTGAAGAAAGGACCATCTAATGCTCAATCGACTTAGATATAACTTAATCTCAGTTAGTTGTACATAATTGTGTCTCATGTGCAACTCTCAATCTAGCACAAATCACGACGCAAATCCAGCGGTTAGGGAATCGACTAAGAATTAACTAAATCTTAGTCAGTTGCACACAGTTGAAATTCATGTGCAACTCTCAGGCCATCACGAATCACGTCATAAATCTACTAAGTAGGCGACTGGGATTCGTTAATTCTCATATACTTATAATTAGTAAAACCGTTTGAAAATGCAACACACTATAAAATGAAGCATTAGTGCTAGATAAAAGTTAACATGCAACGAAAAATGAATAAAGCAAGACACAAGTTTAAAGTGGAAAACCCAGTTTTACTGAGAAGCTTTGACAGATAAGGGTGTCCAGAAGATTTAAGAGCAATTGGTAGAACTGAAGAAAATATTGTCGGCCTTTACATGGTACTAACTAGCAAGTCATTTTTTAGTTTGGTACATATCCAAATTTGGAAATTACCTTCCGAGGATTTTTTTTTTGAAACATTGCGTACACGCGAATGAAACATTCAAAAAGTAAGAGAGTAATACCGCACTAGCCACACTAGGGACATGGTGTTTCGTAGGGATGAAAACGGAGCGGAAACTTTCCGACTTTTACGCAGAAAAATGGAAATGGAACAGAAATACGGAAGCGGAAACGGAATTTTACAAAACAAAAACGGAAACGGAAACTTTTATGCGGAAACGAACACCGTATTCCGGCGGAACGACCACGGAAATGGAAATTCCGTTTCCGGTAATATGGAACTTTCCGTTTTTTGCTACGCGATGCTATCTGAATTCAGCAGGCCTAACAAATTTAGTGGGAACACTCAGGAACAACCCAAGATCTAAAAAGTATCTGAAGTGACCATGTTTAGGCCTACGTACTTGCATATCATCTCCCACTCGAGGCATTCCTGGTTCGGCATTTCAGTGTTGCACTAGGGTTAGGGACGATAGTAGGTATTTTTTTACCAAACTTGATAACTTATAAACACTATATTATAATTTGGTTTATTTCATCTCAAACACTTGACAACTTTATTGGTTTGCTTGAATTTTCCTGTATTATTCAAGGGGTTGTTTGGTTCCGGCAAACATTTGATTTCTGTTATGTGTCCGCTCCGTATTCGGTCTATCTGTTTTCGTCAATATTTGTTTCTGTATTTGTTTCCGGGTTTCTGTTTTTGTTTCCGCTTCCGCAAAAAAATATGAAAACAAATCTGGCACCACACAGTTCCGTCCGTATCCGTTCCGTTTTCATCCTATTGTTTCGGGTCGTAAGTCTAGATACACCCGGTATGTAAAATATTTTTAAATACTTTTTAAAATATCAAAAAAAATTAAGCAAATATTTTGGGTATAGACCTGCATATTTTATATTTTCACAAAAAGTTTCGTCACAAAATGACATTTTTTTAAACAGGACACAAACAATATCATTTTTTCACGAAACTTATTCACGAACATAGAATATGCGGGCTTATATCCGAGATTTTTCTTTAGAATTTTGTAACATTTTGAAATGTCGTTTTTAAATAGTGGGTATATCTACACCTATGAGTTGAAGATAATTTCCCCCACACTAGCCAGTTAGCTAGCTAGCTAGCAACCCACACTAGCATGGAGCTCGAGTGGCCGATCGACTGGCCGTTGCAGTAGCATCACAAGCTCGATCTAACTTGGAATTGGAATACGCAAAATCTAATTCGTGCGCGCGCACCATCCTGGTCTTATCGCGTGCGCACCATTTACGTCCGTCCGATCGCGGAGTTGACTGCAAACCAAATTCCCCACGCTTTCTTATCCACTCTCTCCCTACATCTGCCTCTCGTCTCCGCCGACGGCAACGCTGTTCACGGCCTCGAAGCCCTCGAAGGCGCGCCGCAGATCCTCGCGCTCCTCCTCCTCCTCCTCGCCACCCTTCCAGCATCAGGTTGCCTCCGCCGCTGGCCGCATCCAGCTCCAGCACGGCCGCCGCGCCGCCATTGTCCATGGACGCGAAAACCAGGATGTCAAGGCCGGACGTCGGTCTGCAGGATCGCGCAGGTGAGACCGTCGTGGCGTTGCTCATCTGCGCGAGCGCGCGGGAGATGCTTCCGCCGAGCTGCACGAGCACCATTTTGTTGGACCAAGGAGTCTCCTCGCTTCGGCGGGTGTATGAGGGGTTAGCTCGAATTGAATTGGGCGGATGACGAGGCGGCGGCGGTGGTTAGCTCGAATTCAGTTGGACTGGAATGGACTCCGACGGGAAGGCACTCCCCAGCCTTCTTTTTGCTGCTCTGCACGGGATCTACTACTACTACTAACCTCCTGCAGGATCTGGAAAACTATTTGCCGGTACTGCTAAGATTGGTGAGTGGCCTGTTCTTTCTTCTGTTATGTTGGCTCACAATTCTGTTAGTTTTCTTGGTTCACTGTCTGCGAAATTGTACATGTAGGGAGTTGAGCCACAACGTGCAGTTTGTCTGTACTAACCAAGAGGACAATGCTGAGTTATGTCCTTGCTTATCCGGCATAAATCTACTTTCACGGAGCTCACACTCCTCTACCCTCCCCTCCGAGCACTTGTTCCGGCAGGCACCCTCCGAAGAAGGATCGAGTGCTCTGCCTACTGGGTGCCCGTGCCGGTTGACTTGTTTTTCTTTGCATCTCCGTGAGCAGAGATCCTCAAATATCGACCCCTTTCTGGTAGCCGTTCTACTTCTTTTTTGTTTTTAGGATGTGTTTTTGCTAGTACTGTTAGAAGTAATTTTTGAGTGCAATTGTATAGGTTAGTTGCATCCCATGTTTAAATTTTTGAGTGCAATTGTATAGGTTTGTTGCATCCCATGTTTAACAGGATGTATTTCTAGGTATTTTCTTACATCAATGTCTAATGAGATGTAGTTTTTGGTGCACTATCATATATATATTTGGTTACATTCGTGCCTAATGAGATGAACTATTGGGTGCAGTTTTGTTTGTTTGAATGTGTGTTGCCGTTGCATCCTATTAAGGGAGTGAGCATATTTCTGTTATTAAAGGCTATGATGGTATGCATAGGTGGTGTGAACATAAGAAAATACTCGTGATCATATTAAGAGAGTGAAGAAGAAAATCCTTCGCTAGATTTTCTATTTGTCTAGCTCTATGCCAACTTTGTAAGATTATTTATGAATTTTCTGGATTCCAGTATGTGGATGTAGTTTCAGCTTGTCAATTGCATGTATTTTGCATAACTTATTAATTTGGAAGTATTTCGAGATGTAGTTTCTCAATTCCAGGGTGTATTTTAGAATGTTCCTTTTAATGTCCGAGATGCAACTTCAGCTTCTTGCATGTACTTAATATAACTTGGTAGCTTCTGAACTTTTTCGGGATGTATTTTCTGAAGTCAGGGATGTAGTCTGGGATGTAGTTTCAGCTTGTTACAAGTACTTTATATAACTTGCTGTTTTCTAAACTTTTCCTGATGTAGTTTTTGAAATCTGTCATGTAGTTTCAGTCGTAGCCTGAAGTTATATAACTTGTTGGTTCTCTCGATTTTTCTGTGTTTTCTACTCGTGTAATCCTTTTACATTAAGCAGTTTATGTGCTTACTTTTCCTGTTGTAGTTTTTGGAATATGTCATTTAGTTTCAGTGGATGTAGTTCTCGGAAATACCTCTCAAGCTTTTGTATGGACATAATCTAGGTTTTTAGAAGTAGCTCTAAAGTTTATGGATGTACTTTCAATGCATATGCCGATGATGTTTTTTCAGAAGTAGCTTTGAATCTTTTGTATGGGATGTACATCAATTATCACAATAGCACTCTGAAGTTTTCTCTACTGGATGTACTTAATATAGCCTGCTTTTGTAGGTTCTCATTCTATGGGATGTAGCTTTCTGCAGCTTATGAAGTTCTAGGATGTAGTTTTAAACGAGTTCATGTAAGTGTATAGCTGCTGGTACGTTCTTGGCTTGTACGCAACATATTTTCCAGCTTATATACCAGATTGCATTTTTATCTTGGCTTTTTTTTGTTGTGTAGGGAAGTACCACATAGCATCAAACTAATGTCTTTAATTTCCTGCCTTTTTGTACTTTCAACAGGATAAGAATGGATTCCATGAACTTGTGGTGCAAACATTCAAGTTACAGCTACGACATTCTGGGAACGATAACATGTTTTCACTAGTCTGATCGCCAAACTTATTTGTCTTATTATTTGCATCAGAACGTTCTTTATCTAACATATGTCGGTGATGATATATTAGTTAGTCTGTCATGGAACCCATGGGGACTGTTGCTGTGTTTTTATTACATTGTACATGCAAACACTTGTATCTGCATTACTTCCAGGTTTTTTGTTCCAACACTTGGGTACCTTTCGGTTCACGGCAGTGATAAGTTCCTTCCAATTTTGGATTTTTGTTTGAGGTGGATTCATCTGTGCAAATTAAAACTGGCTACTGCCCACGAACTATGATTTTTCTGTGTTCTATTTGTGCCCAGTTGGAAAGATTGGCTATAAACTTGAAATAACAATATGAAGGAAGAATAGGTTCATGGAGATTTTTACTGTCTACATCTCCTTATCTTTTTTTTTAAACGAATACCGCTCCTTATCTTTATCCTCCAGCAGCTTCCTTGGATAAATTTTTGGGGCTTTGGAGACTGGCCGGATGTAGTATTAGCATTTTCACGGCAGTGACAGGTTTGTGAACAAAGGGGGAGTCAGGGAAGGAAGAAAGGAGTGGTACACCGGGTCATTTGGGAGTGCACGTGTCATTTGGGGGGTTAGTGCACCGGGTGAGCCAGCTCTCACGTCAAGACAAATCAACGCGGAAGGCGTGAGCTGATCGTCCTTGCCTTTTCGGGAAGCGTGCGCGACTGAAACTTTCAAAACACAGGCTGTCGGAAAGGGGGCACTGTGTAAGGCCAAACGGTGCGCGCGCACCGTGTAGCCTCGTCCATTGGAATACCTTACGTTCTATATATGGAGTACAATACAAATTGGAGACCGAAACGAGCTTTAGTAGGCCTGTTTTTTTTTCATGAATCTTGCGTCCCTCTCAGGCATCAGAAAAAGCTATACTAGCTAGCATGAAAATTGAAAAGCACATCGTTACGCTGTAAAGCTGGAACTAAAAGTTATCCAAATGAAACGCTTCAACGTCCATCCACGTTCAGTATAGTGAAAGAGAGTTGGATGCAAAAAGACGAATTGGTCTTTACCTAAGCCAATGGCTGCACATGGGGGCGCACGGGCCTCTAGAGGATAACGCAAAATGCTGACAGCTCCGTCGTTGAGCACGACCCTTCTCTGAAAGCATCCACGCTCCTCCAGCCAAAAGTCCGAAAATCGGCTTAAAATACATCAAGAACACCCGAGGAGACCGTCTTAAAAAAAATTGGTAGCAAATGTTCAAATTTTAGAACCTGAGGCAAACAAGTTGCCAGCCGTTTGATTTTTTATCGGTAGTGGATGGCAACTGCTATCGAACACATCTATTTCAGCTGGTTTTCGCTGCATGAATTAAAGCAAAGCATCAATATCCTCAGACCATTTTAGCGTTGGTGCGCGTGGCATGGTCCAAATTGCACGGTTCATAGTAGTATATCTATATACTTTCTTTGACTTATGTTTTGGGTTTAGATAATTTTAAATTTTATAAATTTGTTCAAGAAACATCAACATACACTAGTAGAAAACAGGGCTTCGGATCTGAGCATTAGTCCCGGCCATGTTTGGAACCGAAACCATACATCAACGTGATCTCCATACATCAACATACATCAACATGATCTCCATACTAAAAGAATTGACTGCAAAACACAAAATCTGAAACCCTAAACCCCTCCTAAACCCTAAATAAATTGAAGAAGAAAAAAGGAGAAACCTTTAGTCCCGGTTGCCCACGTGGGGGGCCCTTTAGTCCCGGTTCGTGGCCAACCGGGACTAAGGGGGGGCCTTTAGTCCCAGTTGGGCAGTCCCGGTTGGCCAACCGGGACTAAAGGCTAGTCCCAACCGGGACTATAGGCCCGTTTTCTACTAGTGATATATAATACCAAATACATATGACATGAAATACATTTTATGACGACCTAATAATATGAATTTTTTACCAAACTTTAGAAAGTCTAACGTTTGGCTTTGACTGAATGCAGAACACAAGGTAAATAGAAATATAGTGAGTCCAACAAGATGAAGCTACTCACGACTCGCGAAATGCTATAAATTTGTTCAAGAAACATCAACATACACTAGTAGAAAACAGGGCTTCGGATCTGAGCATTAGTCCCGGCCATGTTTGGAACTGAAACCATACATCAACGTGATCTCCATACATCAACGTGATCTCCATACGAAAAGAATTGACTGGAAAACACAAAATCCGAAACCCTAAACCCCTCCTAAACCCTAAATAAATTGAAGAAAAAAAAGGAGAAACCTTTAGTCCCGGTTGCCCACGTGGAGGGCCCTTTAGTCCCGGTTCGTGGCCAACCGGGACTAGGGGGGCCTTTAGTCCCAGTTGGGCAGTCTCGGTTGGCCAACCGGGACTATAGGCCCGTTTTCTACTAGTGATATATAATACCAAATACATATGACATGAAATACATTTTATGACGACCTAATAATATGAAATTTTTACCGAACTTTAGAAAGTCTAACGTTTGGCTTTGACTGAATGCAGAACACAAGGTAAATATAAATAGATTGAGTCCAACAAGATGAAGCTACTCACGACTCGCGAAATGGTGAACCTCCTCATAACAGCCACCATGTGCTAGCTCGACTTACTGTCGTGTCAACTGGCACTGGACGACTTGGATTTTAGAATCTATACGTTTTCCCTTGCTTCGTCATATATATCCAATTGATGTTCCATCCCTGGTTTCTCTTGAACTTGGGTTCAGCTCAAATCGTCCATTCAGGGCTCCATCCTCCTTTAGAATCTCACTTTAATTAAGCCGGTTGGTCGATAAAAAATGACTGTCAACACAGGTGCTTTAATTAGCTCATAGAATGTGATTGGGCGAAATTACTCATTTTTAAAGTTTGAACGAGGAAGCAAGCTAAAAACGAACCAACGGAGGGAGGAACCCCCGTTGTTTTTAATTAAGGTAGATGGTGAGTCTCGAACCCTGCCCTCCTAGCACAACACCACACGCGCTAGCCAGTAAGCCTCAGGGTCTACCTCAGCAAGCTAAAAACCATATACATATATTTTTGTATGGAAAGGAAGTAAAACTAGCCTCTTGAAACACAATCTATAAATATAACTTATGAAATATGAAGAATCATTGTGTCAACGCAAGGACCAGGGACAGAGCCAGGAGGGTGCGCTGCGGGCATGTAGACCGATGCCATAACTTCATGTTCATCCTAGATCGATGCCATGACTTCATGTTCATCCAACAGCAATTAATCAGCATGTACTACCGAGCACCCTCCTTGCGAAGGCTTGTCGATCGTACTATATTAAGTACTCCCTCCGTTCCTATATGTACGTAGGTTGTATGGTTTTTTGCGCGCATATTAAGACGTGGGAATTTAGCACACCGTGGACTCATTTGTCCCTGTCAAAAATCCGGAGAGAAGTCCTCAACAATCACAAAGTGGAAACAATCCATCAAATCTCTACAACCCATATGTATTGATAACATTATCCAAAAATCACAATATTATATTTTGGAATTTTTCTCAAAAAACTATATACCCTACATCAAGAAACGGAGGGAGTATTAAGTATGAACCCCCCAACGGTAAACATTATGCGATCGTTTGCTAGTTCAACGAGGCAACTGTTGAGATGTTGAAGAATTGTGCGGAGGAAAAGAAGCATACAGCAACTGAGACGAAAAAGAGAACCAAATCAACGGGAACGGAGAAACGTGACAACGTACGCGGCGGTGTTGTAAGAAGAGAGACGAGCAACAGTGAAGATACGTATTCTGCATGAAGCTGGCAAGGAGCTTTCTGCACGGACGGTATCGATATAAAGGACTGGTCATGCATGGAATTGCCTTTTATACTTTCAGTGTCATGGATACATACATACACGATTGTCTTCCTTTTGAGGTTCACATGGAATTCGTGTCAGAATTGGTTTGTGCGGGCCTGAATTCTCGCAAATAATTCTTCTGCGCGCGCAGGAGAACGACAAGTTGGAATATTTTCATCTCTGTGTGCCTGTTGCATCGATGGAATCCAAGCTCTTGTAGCAGCCAGAGTCTTTTTTCTTTCTACGTACCGAAAGCGATGCACATAAAGAGTCAACAGAGGCGAACCGTCTCTCCTTCCCGATGGTTCCAAAGGCGAAAGGGAGGCAATCATGAGCGAGTACCCTCTCACCGGCAAGGCCGGCGGTCTGCTCCGGTTCAGAGGGCCTCTTTGGCTCTCTGGGCTGGTGCGGATCACGGCTCGTCGCCGGTGGGTGAGGAGGAGTTCTTCTCTGTTTAGTTGTTAGGGTTTCTCAACTGGGGCGGCGTGGCGGCGGCGACGTGCTGGCATAGGAATAAGGTCTCCCAACTCCTTCCCCGCTGCGGAGGTGCTTCGTGGGGCGCCGACGCCGAGTTTGTGGAGTCTTCGTTGTGGTTGTGGTCCGTCGTTGCGGCGTTCGTGGTGACGGCAGGATGGAGCGGATGGTGGTTGCTGCTGTGTTGACCGGCGGTTCGAAGGTAGGGGATCTGGCCATCTCTTCTGAGGTGGTGCGCCGTCGGGCCCAGATCCGGGGTGGAAGGAGCTTGGGGTGTGTCCCCGGCCGATGGTCTATCTTGGCTGTCAGATCCAGTTTCTTCGGAACTGGTGGTTATTGCGGTTTATCAACGCCTTTGGGCAAGGAGCTCTTCTCATTCTACGGATTGCGAGGAAGACGAAGATGTGAAGCAGCAGTGGCATTGTCTGTATCCTCTCTGTTTTTCCTTTGCTTGTATGAGTCATTGAAATGTTTCCTTTCTCGTATGAATACAAAAAAAAATAGCGATGCACATACGTGCGCCAATATTGCGGTCGTTCGTTGGTGCCGTAGTGGAGGTGGAGCAACAGAAGCGTACACTACTTTTCTTCAACTACTAATGCTACGATCAGTCTATGTCTAGTACAATGTATTGTACTTGTGGCTACTCATTTACTCGACTCATTTGACTCATGGCTTCCCTGCTTGGACATTTTAAACGGTCAATGGATACGAAATTGATACTACCTCCGATACCGCCGGTTTAAACTAACTCCAATTTAAAACTACGACACTCAATTTAAATCAGAGGGACCACTACGAATCCTCCAAGCTAACGCGGTTTTATATTAATCAAACGAGGCTCTCCACTCCCCACAAGCAAACGTGGTAAGCGACAAACTTGTTTGTAAATAAAATTGCCTTGTTTTGTTTTGAGTGGATTAAACTAGTCAGTCAGAACAGTGACCCGGGAAACAGGCGTCATGGACGCTCGTGGTTGAAAAAGCCGGTGAGCCGTAAACATCACGTTCACCAGCTTTCCCGGACGTAAACTCGAAAATAATCTATCGGGGTTACGCTTAATAATTACAAAGAGGCACGGCATGTGCGTGATGTTTGACCGGCTTGAATGTTAAGCATGCATCGATATTCGGGAGCAAATTACCGAATTAAAAGTTGACCGAACGTGGTTGCTTTCGCCTTGTCGAACGAATGGAGTATCGCTTTAGCTAGAGCAGTTTCGTGTTACTTTTCCTCTCTGCCCCGGTGGTTCGATTGAGGCTGACTAGAACCACCGATGAAAAAATTATCTATACTATCTATACAAGAGAACTAAAGAAACGGTTGGTTGCGTTACAAAAGTGAGTTAAGAATATCTCCAACAATCGCGTGAAAGGCGGCGCGCTAAAAAAAAAATACAGCACCGAAATAGCGGTTAAGCGCACGGAGGCAGTGGACTGGTTTTCAGACGCGCTAAATTTTAGCGCGCAAAGTTACAGCTTTATCAGGCGCGCTAAAATAGCGCGCCGCAAACACGTTTCCGCAAAGCAGCGGATCAAAAAATCAAAATAAAATAGACTGAAAATAACATATATATTAATTCATACACCCTAAACATAGTTCGTTGAAAGTAAACGATGCAGAAATTTAAACTAATCCTAGGTGGACTACTCCGACGACGTCCAGAGGTCGTCCCACCACGGATCTTCGTCGTCCAGGTGGTGCTCAGGGCGGCGAGTTGTGCCTCGGCGAGGGCCTTGCGCGCCCGTTTGTCGGCCCTCCTCAGTCCTCTATGTCCAGAAGGCGTTCTCGTCTACCCGGTCCTGCGGGAAGCGCTCGCGCCACGCCGCCATGGCGCGCTCGTCCGCCTTGGCGACGAGGAGGCGGTTCTCCCGTTTGTAATGGACGCGGCGATCCTCGACGGTGATGAGGCGCGGGAGAGGGGCGAGGTCATACGCCTATTACTCGTTCCACACATTCTGGAAGTTCATGTCGCGGCGCGAGCGGCCAAGCCGCTGTGTCTATCCAGCACACTGATGCGCGTCATATATAGCGCGGCGTGCGCCGCTTTATCCCGCGCAGGAAATAATTTGCCGTGCGTGCTGTTTTCCCGCCTCTGCTAGAGCGCGTGCGCTACCATTTTTCACGCGCGAGCTAAATGCCTCTGCTAGAGCGCGCGCGCTACCATTTTTCACGCGCGAGCTAAATGTACCGCATCTGTTGGAGATGCTCTAAAACTGTCACAACTCCGATGCAAAACTGCAGCACACGCGCGGTACATTGCCATTTGAGACAGAGGCAGTATTTACAAAAGTCATCAAATATTACAGTAGATGAGAGGAAAACGAAAACAAGGCAGAACGCCAGAGCAAAACCCGAAAACAACACCAGAGCTTGAGAGCTGCCACTCTAATTAACATGCTACTACAGTCTACACCTAGAAAATAGTATAGTCGGTGTTCATCATCCTAAAACAGGGCACTCGATCAACCGGAGAGAAACAAAAAAAAACAAGAAGCATCTCCGTGGACCGATCTTCACACCACCATGCACGCGGACGGGCGGATCTAAGCACGAAAAAGCTAACCGGCCGAAGAGAGGAGACCGGGCTCTGATCGCCATAACCGGAGTGAACGGCCTCGCTGCTTGCAAACACGTCTAGCTGGCTGGCTATGTGGCGTCGACGACGGCGGCCTCAGGGACTTCGAGGATGCACTCGAGCCGCGGGCGCCACCCGTCTACGCGCGTCGGCGGCGGCTTGGGGGTGTCGTCCTCGGCACCGGCGACGCGTGCGGTGCCCATCTGGCGGAGCACGTCTTCGAGTCGCTGGTCGCCGCTCTTGAGCTGCGCCATGAGCCACTGCAGCTCCGCCCTCGTCAGCACCACCTTCACCTTCATCCCCGCCGTCGCCGGTACCTCCGCCTCCAACTCCTCTTGCTCCTGGAGCAGCACGTCGCCTATGCTCCTGGGGGTAGCCTCCACATCCCGCTCCTCCGGCACCACCCTCTCGCCGCGCCGCCGCCGCATCTCATGTTGCTGCTTCTTAGACGCCTTGTTCAGGCAATTGCCCATGGCGCTCACTCGCTCGCCGGTCGAGGAGGCGAAGGTAGAGCAGCTTGCTAGCTTGAGCTTTTGCTAGGAGGTGGCCGGAGCGGAGGCGCGGGGCGTTATATAACGGCGACGAGGACGACGAGAGCTAGCCAAAGCGCCTTGGGTTGGTCGTTGGTGCGTGGTGTGCGGGCCCTCCCAGCATGCTGCGCGCACATGGTGGGGCCGACCGGGGGACTGGTGTGGTGTGGTGAGGTTGGGTGCGTGGCCCCGATAACCGCAGGCACCTTTTGGCCTTGGCTTTGCTTTTGGTTTGGTCGGTCGCTGGCAGCCGTGTTTTTGCAAAAGGTGGTTTATTTCGTGGGTCACTGACGAGATCTCCGGGCATGTGGGCTCGCCGTGCCTCTCCGGGCCATGGCGGATGGTGCGGCCAGCGAGCGCGCCTGCATGATCGATCCGGTGGCAACACCATCAATCCAGCGTGCGTGCGTGCTTCCGCTGCACGCGACGGCCGGGAAGCGATCGATCCATGGGTGCACGACAGCTAGCGTGGTCGCATCGATCGGGCCCTGATCTGGCTGTCCAAGTGTGCATCGTCCATCCATCATGCCCTACCGTGCGTGTATGCACGTACTAACATAGGTCCGCTCCAGCGCGCCAGCCACGCATGCAAGCGGTTTTGATCAAATCCGGCTACTGCCTTTTGTTTGATGCCAGCAGTTTTAGGTATAAGCAGCTCATCTCTAACAGATTCTGTATAATCTCACACCCAGAGACAAGTTTCCGGTTCCCCGAACCTGATTTTCCAGCTTGCAAATGCAGATCGCGCTAGACTCAGTTCATCACACCACCGAAACATACTTCATCAAACGATATAGAAACTAGATTTTTACATACGAAGAACCAAAATGGCTGCTGCTCGGCCCCGGCGGACGATGCGTGTGACCCCTCCCCCGCCCCCCGCGACTAGTTGTTCATGCGCCAGCGAACAGGAAGCTGCACTAGCGACGATGCTCCCTCTCTTGGCGCCACTGCTCCGCTGCGTGCTCAAGGCTCAGCCGGATGCCGCCTTCGTTGATCACTTTCTTTGCGGGCGGGAGGGAGAGAAATTGTCGGCTAGAGGAAACTGGAGAACGGGGTTTGGGGAGGCAAATGACTTCCGGTTTCTGCCGCTCCGTGTGCATGACACGCGAGACCTGTTGTCGAAAGTCTTATCTGGGCGTTGTCCGGCGCATACGAACAGATCTTTAAACTCGAAGACAACCTAAAGATGCCGAATGAAAATTGGGTTGGACCGGACAAATGGGGACGATTTTTCTGACCCCATTTGAGCCTTCCTGGGTATCGATGGAGATGCTCTAAGGTGTAAAAGGTGGTGTCTGCCGGTTCGTTCATTTTTACGGCCACTTAATCACGTAGTGAATCGTACATGGAAAATCATGTCGGCAACCTAAATTTTTCCATGTGGATTTTCGTAACGCCGATGTTAGCTAATTTGGCTCATTGATCTATGCTAAAGCTTAGGCACCGATCAAATAGTACTAGTGCTACACCTACACTTCGCACGTGAACCCGCGCCAGTACAAATGGCCCGTGCATCTCCTATATATATGTCTCGACTCGTAGCGTGCTCACGGGCGCACATACGCTACCTGCTCCTAGAACTATATATATTGTGATGCTCCGCTATATATGATCAGTACAGGCCAATCGATCGGCCGATCGACACGAGTGCGCGGGATTGGATGTCGGATAAGACGCCAAAGTTCTCGACCCATGGACAAAATGGGCGGCAGGTGATAAACCAATGCATTGAGTTGGAAAGTACAGAGACAAGGACAGTGCGACTCGTACTTTGTACTGCATTCCAGGGTTTCTAACCCCTTCCGTCCAACGGATTTTCTATGATCCGGTCGGTTTTCGTATTCGTTAGTGGTACTAGTTCCGAATCGTCCGATTTACGGTTCTTATCATTTGCGATAGTTGTTGCTCCGGTGCGGTTGTACATTGTGACCTTGGCACGACGAGTTCCCGTTTGTTTAGTATACAACAAGCTCGATTGCCGCACGGTGACAGGATCCTGATATAGGTTTGACTAATTTATTATGGAATATTAATTTCTCATAAAGTAGTTTAAATTTAAATTGACTCAATACCTTTTTAGTACAATGTAGAATATTTTCCTCAATTTTGTGCAGAAATGGATTATCTGGGGAGTCAAAATGATCTTTCAAATATTACAAAATAGCAGACATAATCACAAGCAATCAGTAGATACAGTATAGCACGCTATATTACATGGATGCCATGCTATATCTCCCAACTCCGCTGCCGATCAAGGCATGTTCAGCGACCTGTAAAAGAGCAAGCGTTACATATGAGGAACAGGCAGATACTGACTTGTCAGCACTCAGCGGGCATGCTCATGTAAAAAAAAGCATTTATCGAAGAAAATGTACTCATGCTGTCGCTGCAGGCAGCTACTGACAAAAAGCTGCACGCATCTACTAACTAATCGGAGATGTCCGTCACCTAATCCCCATCAACAGCTCGTTATTAGTAATTTCTGCTTCGTGCAGCCATGTTTTGTCTTTGGACTGGTCGGCTCTCTTAGTTTGGTTTGGTTCAGTTTGTTGGCGATACGTCTGTTGGACTGTTCTACGGGCAGACGTATTGACTGTACCACTCGACGTCTCAGTCGTCGTTGTCAATAGAGACAGAGTATAGTTTGCACGGGAGTGCAGATTATTCAAGCTCATGTATATGTCGACGGTAACAGCTAACAACCGCGTGTTTAAACTGTGTGCAGAGAGCTTGTTGGGATTTACTAGGAAAATTAGCGCGGCGACACGTCGCGCCAGTGTGGTGACAAAATATAAATAACTTGAAGCTAAAAGTATGAAACGACTGTACAAAAGATCTAGTTTTCAGATTTATCGCGATCGGACAAAAGATATCGTGATCCATTAGACATGAGTGCAAACACAGGTTGGCTATTAATGGAAATAAGCTGGGTGTCAAAAAAAGCGATATATATTGTGGAAAATACCTTGGATTTGATGCTTCATTTGGGCGCCAATGTGTAGACTAATTGTCGTCACAAAGGAGTTTTCTTCTAACATCCTTTGCATCATAGGATTAGGTATTGTATAAAAGGTGAAAACAAAACAGGCACTACTTAAGCAGAGAATTAAATAGAGTGAAATAAAAGAAAATCATTAGGAACATAAACAAAAATTTGAGAAGGTAGAAAATATTTAGTGTTTTTTTGTACGGAGTAAGTGTTGGAAGGTTATTTTTATTTGGTGAATTTAGGCATCCAAATGGAATTAATGTAGACCGTTAAGAAATAGTTAAAATAAAAAGTATTGGTAATTTGATTATAGAGAAGCGGGGAATTAAGATAACAGGATCTGGAAATAAATGAGTAATAAATTTTAAGTCTTCAAAAATAAATTTATGAGGAAAATAAAATAAGAAATTAAAAAATAGAGTAGGAGAAAATGGGAAAATAGGAAGTAAGCGAGCAGCCTTAGAGTAAAAAAAAAAATATGTAAGGGAGGTAAAAGTAGGGAAAAATGATATAGTAGGGGATAATTAGGGAGTAAAAATAAATAAGTAATTGTGAAGTCGCTATTTGTGCGCAATGTTCGTAAGTAGAAATGTGGAAAAATAAATAATAGGAGAAAATTAAAACAGAGAGACATCTATTAGAAGCCAAAAAAATGTTTGTAAGGGACAGTGACTGTTCACGCATGATCGGAAAAATAGATAATGTTCGTGAAAAGAAGTGTGGGGAAAAATAGTTTTAAACTATACGGGGACAAATATATTAGGAGGGGGAAAAATTGTTCAACTATACCGGAGCACCGATTTGCAATTTCGGGAAAACACGGGGACTTTACTGGGAAATTGTTTTATTCCGGGAGCCCGGCTCACATTTTTTTGGAAAGCGCAAGGACTTTTCTGAAAAAAAGGGACGCAGGGACTTTTATACAAAAATGTTTTATTCCGGAGGGCCGATTAATAATTTTTGGAAAACGGGAGGACTTTACTGCAAAAAAGCGATACATCTATATGTCCGTCGAAATAAAAAGGTTAGAACATGGAAATTGTTTGGTAGGGCGATATACATCTACCCGTGAGAGGAAAATTCGAATGGACGACTGAGTGCGACGAATTTGACAAAATGTGTCAAATGTTTTTTGAACTGGATCCAAAATTGAGGAGTTAGAGTCGACAAAACTCGAAACCGATCACGGGAATGGAACCTTCTTGTGGGCGCGCATATATTTCGTGTATATGTTTTCGTCAAAATGATTTTTGGAAAAGGATTTTTCTAGGAAGAAAAAGTGCTACAGTACAGACGGTACTGTAGAAGTGCTTAACTGCTACAGTACCGTCGATGTGGACATGCCCACCGGCCGTAATGGGTTAGCTTTGATATAGTAGTATATTTTTTTGGAAAGCGCAAGGACTTTTCTGGAAAAAAAGGGACGTGGGGATTTTTATACAAAAATATTTTATTCCGGAGAGCCGATTAATAATTTTTGGAAAACGGGAGGACTTTACTGCAAAAAAGCGATACATCTATATGTCCGTCGAAATAAAAAGGTTAGAACATGAAAATTGTTTGGTAGGACGATATACATCTACCCGTGAGAGGAAAATTCAAACGGACGACTGAGTGCGACGAATTTGACAAAATGTGTTAAATGTTTTTGTGAACTGGATCCAAAATTGAAGAGTTAGAGTCGACAAAACTCGAAACCGATCACGGGAATGGAACCTTCTTGTGGGCGCGCATATATTTCGTGTATACGTTTTCGTCAAAATGATTTTTGAAAAAGAATTTTTCTGGGAAGAAAAAAAAGTGCTACAGTACAGACGGTCTGCTACAGTACCGTCAACGTGGACATGCCCACCGGAGGCCGTAATGGGTTAGCTTTGATATAGTACAAAATGTGTCAAATGTTTTTGTGAACTGGATCCAAAATTGAGGAGTTAGAGTCGACAAAACTCGAAACCGATCACGGGAATGGAACCTTCTTGTGGGCGCGCATATATTTCGTGTATATGTTTTCGTCAAAATGATTTTTGGAAAAGAATTTTTCTGGAAGAAAAAAAAGTGCTACAGTACAGACGATATTGTAAGAGTGCTTTACTGCTACAGTACCGTCGACGTGGACATGCCCACAGGAGGCCGTAATGGGTTAGTTTTGATATAGTAGTATATTTTTTTAGCCAAGACTGTAGGGCTTGCGCCCAACAGTAAATTTATTATTAAGAAAAAGACCAAACAAACTGTACAAATATGTACAAAGGGTTTAAACTAGACTATCAATCCATATTGACAAATTCTGAAAGTGCTTAGCCTTCACCCTATGCATATGCATGGTGATTTCCTGAATAAAACCTCGCTTCCAAGATCTGAACGTGGGCAGAATATTTTGAAAATTTGCTGCATTTCGTTGCTTCCAAATATGCCAGCATGCTATTATAACCACTTCAGCGAAGAATGGCTTAGCAAACTTAGTCTAGCTGCTTTGAAAACCTGTTCGAAACTGTCTCCATCCTCCCACTGGATTTGAAGATAATTTCACACTCGGATACTGAAAACACAATGGAAGAACAGGTGCATCCAATCTACAGTGACGTGTGGGGCACAAAACACAGTGAAAAATTTCAGTGACGTTCCAATGGCGCCTCCTGAGCATGTCACAAGTATTTAATCTGTCGCTCACCATTAACCAAGCAAACACTTTAATTCTAAGCATCACTCTGCTTTCCCAAATCCATGAGAACACCTTACTCACATGCTGGTCTTTAAAACAGTGATGATAATATCGACTAGAGCAAGCAGGTTTAGATGAACATTCTGTAAACGAAGCTGCAGAGACTGAAATTCCTTAAAGGCTTGGCTAGAGAGAGGCAGAGCAAATAACCGAGATCTGTCCACTGTACTCAACACCTCCTTAACAGACAGTGGCGGCGCCACCAGGGGGCGAGGTGGGGCGGCCGCCCCCCTCAACTTTTGCTAATTTTTTGACTATACGTCTCCAGTACGTATCTACGCTCCATATACGTGAAAGGGAGGGATAAAAAAAAACTGGCAGAACGAGCAGTCGCACGCTCGACCAGACCTCGCTCGTTCTCGACCAGACCTCAGCCTCGCTCGTTCGATACTTCGATTCCCCAACCCCAAATCCCCAGCTCGCTCCACCCCGCGCCTCGGCTCTGCTCCTGCTCGTTCTCGATCCGCCGCCGCCGCCCGCCCCCTCAAGCCCGCCCCGGCCGAGCAGAACACCTAGGGCGTCCTCAGGTTCCTTCCCCGCACATCCCTTCTCTATTCATGTTCTTACTTCTTACTTCTTAGCCCCCGATGATTCGATCCAACTGGCGATTCGCGGTTCTAGCTTGCAAGATTCGCGGTTCTAATTTGCTATTGCTTGTCATGATGAGAAATCACATATTGACTATGAAATACGGTTGAGGGTTGTGCTTGGTATTGTAAGGTTTCTTCTTGAGCAAGGTCTAGCTTTTCGTGGGCATGATGAGTCCATCAATTCCATCAACCGAGGAAATTTTCTTCAAATGTTGAAGTGGTATGCCTCAAGATGTGAGGAAGTAACCAATGTGGTCGATCTAAATGCTCCTGACAATCTTCAACTGACATCCATATTTTGTAGGTATCTCTTGTATGAGATCATATGGTGGCTGCTGATTGTCCTATTCAAATGGCAGGAGTCCATGTTAGTAGTTTTAAACTTCTTTTTATGCAATTTGTATGTCAGTAGTAATGTACTTTATGAGTTATAATATTTGAATCTTCATGGACCTTTTATTTTGTGAGCTATAATATTGTGAGACTTCGACTTATTGACATTGTTATTTCCGTACAATTGTGGATTACATGTGTTGTCAAAAAAAAATCACCGGTGGCACACATTTTACTGTTCGCCCCCCCCCCCCCCCCCCGCAGTGACAGTGCAAACATTGAGATAGCTTTGAGCTAGCTTCATCACATCCCTCCACCAGAATGAGCCGCACAAATTTGCAGTTTGTGGCACTCCATCCGGGTAATATCTCCATACCAGATCCACCCAGGGAATATCTTCACTGTTAAAGAATTTGTGGCAGATGTTTCATAAGTAAACCCTGGTTCTGTTTTTGAAAATCCATAATGCCCAGCCCTCCACTAAGATTGTTGGGATTGGAAGATCGGCATAGGAATTGCGCAAAGTTTATGGTGCTTCATTTCAGGTTTCTGCAAGCAGTTGTCAGATTCTGCGTTTCAGGACATGCATAATTAAACACAACACTAGTTAAGAGAAACGGTATTCAATCAATGGTGGAAAGGAAAAAAGGAAACATTTTCCACAAAGAAAGTAAAAACAGAGTTCTTGTAAGCTTGTCTGATCAAGAGAAACGGTATTCAATCAATGGTGGAAAGGAAAAAAGGAAACATTTTCCACAAAGAAAGTAAAAACAGAGTTCTTGTAAGCTTGTCTGATCATACCCGCGTCAACCATAGGTCAAAAGAAATGACTGACAGATTAGATTTGGCCATCACGGCAGGTCGTTATCGCCCGGTACGTCCAAGTATTCTCTCACAAGTCTCATTCCGTGAAACTTCAATCTATTGGACACTCTAGATAAAAAGGATGAAAAGAAAGTATACCTTACTTGTAGTGTCCGAAATCCAGTTTGGTAACCGGGTGCATATGTGTTGTAATGAAATTAAAAAAATTGAAGTTTGCGTATACTTCTTCACATTCTTAAAAATGTAAGAATGTGAAGAAGTATACGCAAAAATTGAAGTATAAAAAATGTAAGAATGTAAGGTTTCCCCATATTGTAACACATTTCAAAATGTCAAAAAAAAATCGAAATAAAATTTTGCGTATACTTCTTCACATTCTGTGTTGTAATGAAATAAAAAAATTGCCAAGTTTTTTGGTTGCAAGTATCAGCCCGCCCAATATATCACCTTGGTTGGCGATTTTGTTGCAAGTATGGAACGGTCCCAAAGTGTGTCTACACTAAGGAAAAAATCGCTGAGATGGAAATCACCACCTGATCACCTGATGTTATACTTTTTTCGAAATGGGGAACATAGCCCTGACCTCTGCATGATTATGTTATATGAGATGCTGCTAGTAATTTGTTGATCTTTATCTAAAAAGTAATTTGTTGATGAGCCATGTTGGCCTTTTGTTAGCAAGCTTTTGGCATGCAGAGAGGGATTGAAACCTGATGCTAGAAGAAATCTCCCAAGGGTAATTATCTAGGCTGATTGCTTGGAATTCGTGCCAATTCAGTCAATGGTAGTTTAGTAGGATGATAGGAGTTTAGATGGGCGGTCACACATCCTGAATGAGTTAAAGTTGTTGCACCGTTCCTTCAAGGGCTTGAAGCTTCTACACATCAATCGATCTGCAAACGTCGTTGCAGACCTATGCGCTGAAGAAGCCATTAGCAGTGTTGTAATTTATGCTATGATGTAACACCTGGTTTTCTGGACGCTGCTACACATTCTGATTGTGTCCTATAAATTCCAGGTAATAAAGTGGATTATGTGCTAAAATAAGGGTAGAATCACCACATTTGATCGCATATACCTACCGGCTCTAATTAATAAATTTGCTTTCCTACCTGCAAGTCTCCAAGTCACATTATCTAGGATGACCTGCAGATCAGCTCTCCTCAGACAGCCTCATGTGGAGAACTATCATGAATTCAGCAGCTATGCATCACCTTGGCGAACATTGCTCAACAGCCTCCGTCCCATCCGAACAAAGGAACATTCCCCATCTCAGCACTAGACGGGAATACAAGAGCAGCACACTGGAAAACACAGTTTTTGGCAATGTAGAATACCACATAACAAAGTTTTAATTCAAAGGAACAACTTGCAGTTCACATCACCAGTAGGTGGTCATCTATCATTTGCTGCCTTTGAAACATTTAGGCATCTAGCATTACAGTGAAGCTAGCGTTACGACAGATTAAAAAACGGTGGTAGCCACAGCTTAAGTTAACATTGAACTACACAGACCGGTAGACAGATAACTGTCCAGCTTACGGTAGATAAAAGGCGGTGGTAGCCACAGCTTCAGAGTCTAGTGTACCATATCCAGCAGCCGGACATTAGGCTCAAGCAATAGCTGACGCAGGCGACGCTCAGGATAACCTCTGTTTCTTCTTAGCAAGGTTCTTAAATATAGATTGTACCTCATCAGATGTGACTGGCTTAGACGGATCACGGGATTCCTGCTCAAAGCATCGAAGAAAAGGGTAAAAGACAGATCAGGTATATGAAGAAAAAAATGAATCATATGCATGCATAGACTATACAGCCTATGAAGATAAAAAAGAAAAAGGACATTAAGTTTGCCATTGTGAGTGACACATAGAGAGAAAATATCAGTGAAATAGAAATTCAAATAAATTTATCTGTACATAACTGGAAAAAAAATCAGCTAGATACACAATAGCATACTGGTGAAACAAGCAAGCCGATTTGTGACTGCCAACGAATTGTAGAGAACAGTTGGACCTTTGTTAGAAAAGTGATCCTACTATGCAGAGGCCTGCAGGGGTGGATCCAGTTCAAGGACAAGGCTCCCCTGTAACCCCAGGGACCTTCAGCAAACTCATTGTGACATTTTTTATTTGTCAAAGATGACCCAAAGTATCTGAGTGAGGTTACTATCAGGTGACCCCCTGGCCCATTCTCTTATATCTGCCATGCAGAAAGTATTTAACTGCTCCAAAACAAAGTAATCCAAAATGAATTGTCATGTTACTATTGTGTTGGAACTTGGAAACCACCCGGGGTTGATCATAGTGATACCATCTGAGATAAGGTACGGCATCCTGGCATGATTCTTTTATTTGAAAAAATATGTGCATGATGTATATTTTCTGAAGAAAAATAATTCGTTTTTATAGCTTCAACTACCATGTATGTTCCAGGTTACTATTGCTTAGCCTTCAACTCACCTCTCGCAATCAAACTAAATGTGAATAACACTGTCTTCCTCTCTTTGAAACAAGGAATGGATCTTTGAAGTTCAGCCTGGAGCTATATGGGAACTCACGCAACTCAGACTGAACTGACAAAAGAAATTGGACGTTTGGCCATATGATCGGGGATTAATAATGAATCCATGTTATTAGGGGTTGATAATGAGACCATGCCATCATGTTGCTGCCAGACTGTTTATTAGGTTTGTATTTGTTGCAGCACTAAATTTTAACTAACCAGGAACTCAATCATGCTGCAAGCAATAACTAGTTTAACAATCAGAAAGAGTAAACCTATTTTGACTAATATAAAGTTATAAAGTATTGTTATTATAGTTGCTAGGAATTTAGAAGTCCTGATGGACTTCTGAACTATGAGGTCCTTGATTCCCATCTCTGTACTAGGATGACAAAGTGACTAAAGGTCAAATAAGCAGAGAGTTTTTACCATAAAGGACTGAAACTCGTTCTTCATGTCATTGATGCCACTCAGAATCTCGATCTTCTGGACATGGTTAAGTGAATTGATAAAGTTAGCTTCAGCTCCTTCCTGCTGCTCCAACTTCTTCTGCCTTTTCTGCTTAGCTATCTTTTCATATTCCTCAATAGAGTCCTCCTTATCGGTAAGATGTGCAATGCCCAATTGTGAATAGAAGTTGGTGCATGTTCCACATCTACATAGAGTCTCTCTCCACCCTCTTGACAAGAAAAAGGGCATAGTTTTCTCTGAATCAGCTGACTTTGTATTTATATCCATTCCTAGCTTACAGTTGCCAACTAAATTGTCCCCCAAGTCGGACTTCTCTGAAGCTGCAATATCTTTTGTACAGTTGTCCTTGACAGAGGTCTTCTCACAGTTTGGTGGTCTACAAGAGCACCATTTTCATTCTCAGTGTCAGCATGACCTGAACAGCCTCCTTCCACACCATTTGTATCAGCCACAACAGCTTGTGATGATGATGCAGAAGTCTGCTTACTGGAAGCCCAAATTGTATCAGGGTATAATTTCAAGAAAGAACAAACAGGCGAGCATTTATGGCATATGAAATCCTCATAGAGCGGCTCCCCTTCCTCATCGCAGTATCTGCGAAGCAAGGAAGCCCATTAGTCACAAACTATGTTCAGTAAATACCTATGAATATCTGAAATTGTGTAATACTTAAAACAAAGCACAAACATGTATGCAGTTTGCAGGACCTGCTAAAGCTTAGAAGTAAAATATGCACTCTATCAATATGTAGGCTTAGTTACAGGACTGGTCAAGAAGAGATACTCAGTTGCAGGTTAACATAACAATGACATGGGAAATCATACTCCTAGGCAGGAAAATGGACAAACAATGCAACACCGAAAAATCAAAAGGAGTAGTGATACAATGCAATTGTTATTAACTTTTACCCAGTAAGAAAGGTGTTGATGCTATGTTTCTAAGAATCAAAAGAATAAATGTAGCAGCAAATTGTAGGTAAACGAATGTCTCAAAGCAGTACTAGGGCACAGCTAAAGGTATGTGTCACACAAATCATGCAAACTTACAAGAATCAGAGCACATGAAGCAGTTAACAAATACTATCCAATTAAAGAAGAACATGGAAAGTAGAAAACCTTTTCTGCAGAGTCAAGACCAATATGATCCTCATGAAACCAATCCTCACAGATACAGCACTGTATCATTTCAACTTGCTCCTTGGCTTCTGGATCAGGATAAGGCCTACTGCACGTGCAATACGAACCCTTGAAATTTTGATTATAAGAATTTTCCAGGTTCTCGGGATCTTTCTCAGGGTTCAGTTTACACAGGTGACCTCCAAACTTTGAGTTGCCACAGTCACAACGGAAATTTCGCTTTGTCCAAAGTTCAACAACCTTTGGAAAGAAAAAAACAGGAGCAAATTTTCAGGCCTTAGTTGTGTGCAAAATTACAGAGAAAAATTGCAGAGTTAGTAACTGATTGAGCCTAATGGTATGATTCCTAAATTCTTTGCACGCAAAAGAGAAACCCAGCTGATCAGTAAAGGTATGCCTCACTACCACGAACTACTGAAAACTGACAATGATCTGCAAGCATATCAGAGCTATTTTTTCAATTAACTTGAATATGGACATTGGATGAATTACCTTACTTAGCATGCTCAAACTCATCTATGGTGTGATACATCTAACAATACTTAATAATACTTAATACAGGAGATGCCCACATATAATTTGACAACTGCTAATTCAAGACCCAATAATGCATCTTCCAGCTTGACACACTAACACAGCAGAAACACTACAGTTCAAACATAATGTAACCACAAGCACAGATTACTGCTAAAAGGGCACAATAAACCATTAACAGTATAGAAAACAGCACGTCACAGCTCAGCACACTAGTAAAATACGTTTAATATTGCTGCTGCCCTTCATCACAAAGACATCATCAATCGGCAAAGGTACTAGCAGGAACATAGATCCACATTCCCCCAAAATTCAGTCCCCCCATTTCCTCCGCACCCCCCTTCTCATACCCCTACGAACACCAACAATCCCGCCACATATAGTAGAACTAAAACTCTCAGGCAATCTCTCCATAAAAGCGGATGGCACCCTCTAAAGGAATGGATAGGGGATCACTGACCTCATGTCCGTCGTGGCAGGCGAGGCAGCATGCGGTGCAGACCCCGGCTCGGCCGTCGGGCACGCAGGTGAGGCAGGAGAAGACGGCCTGGCGCTTGAGGTAGCCGGCGCCGTAGGTGCACTCGTCGCCGTCGTCCCCGCCCAGCACCAAATCCGCCTCCTAGGGTTTCCAACATCATTAGTGAGCGCCGCCACCAGATCGAGCTAAGAAAGTAGAGGGGGAGAGCGCGCGTGGGGGAGGAAAGGGTTACCAGCTCCTCGGCCTCGATGCCGTCCATGTACTCCCTGATGGTGAGCGTCGGCTCGACCTCGTCCTCGAAGGCGGCGTCGGTGGGCCCGTCGCCGGCCATAGCGGGCCTAGGGTTAGGGTTTGGGGCTGGGCGGAGCGGAGGCGTGCGTGGGAGTGGGATTGGGTTTCGGGAGAGAGAGGAGCAGGAGGGTTGAGGGAGAGCGAATCTTGGTGGAGGAAGAGATTTTAATGGAGGAATCTGCGTGGGAGAGGTGGAAGGCGATGCGAGGGTTTCTGGGTGGGGACGCGGATGGTTTTAGACGGAGCGGTGGCTGAGATGTGGGGTCGGGTTGGGGATTGGATTGTGGGTCCCATTTGTCAGTAGGAAATCGCGCGCTGCGGGTATTTCTGTTTGTTTTCGTTTCCCGCCACACGGCCACAGCGATTGGACTTTGCCGCGGCCGTCGCAGAAAGCAACTTGAAGGATCTACAAGAGCTCTCTGCTTCTCAAGCTGTCGAGCACTTGGCTAGCTTTTCTCCTTTTTTCACGTTTTTATTGGCTATTACACTATTTTTCACTATGGGAGTGGGGACAGGATCATTTTTACATGTTCACTCGTATGTTTTCCTTGACTACATATAGGGTTACCATGCAGCCATTTGGAATGGAAAATAATTTAAAATTAATAATATCAAGTGTTTAAAGCATTGAATACCGCTTTTGCTTCGGGCAATGTTGAACCGGTGAATTATGATCACGTTTTGAAGCTAATCTTGCTCACATTATGTTTTGCTAACACAGGTAAAATGTATAACAGAAATAAATCCATGCATAACAAAGTGTATGATTCAAAGTTTTCGGTCGTCCGAGTAAGACGTGCGTAAATAGACACTCGCTAATGTCTTCATGTTACATGAGAAAATATGTTATGCATTTGCGACAAAACACATTGTATGTGTTACTTCTATTTTTGTGAAGATCTAATTTTTTATACATTTACATCATTTCTTTAAGAAATATTATGCTTTACCTGCATATCAGCTCATACAAGTCAAAATATCGAGTCAAATATCAGGTGTCGACGTCCTAAAACGTCAACCCCTAAAGGTACGCGTGTTACAAATCAGGGGAACACATTAATTTAGCACACATTCCCCTCTGTTCCCGAAAAACACTTCTTGCTCCCGAGCTCTAGTGCACCGGTTTTTACAAAAATCGAAAAATATAATTTTACGTCTAAAAAAAATCTAAAACAAATCATGCGAAGAAATTTCCATACGTGTATGTACAAAAAAACAAATGTAGCATGTAAAATGAGTTCTTTTTCACCTTTTGCAGAGCCATGATTTTGTGATTTTTGTGTATGCTAAAATATATCGAACAAAATTATGCAGATATGTACATATATATATATGTATTTACATAATTTTTTGTGAAATTTTTGAAACTGTAAAATACCATTTTTGAATTTTGCAAAAACGGTGCACTAGAGCTCAGGAGCCAAAAATCCCCTCTGCTCTGTCCCCCCTTTTATTCACTCAACCTCAACATACCATATACACTCATTCTACTCTAAGTTCTGTCAAGCAACTATGCTTCAGAACCACAACAATCATGTCATTACAGAAATAAACTGGTTGAAGACCAAGAACAATGGCAGGCGTCGAACGTGGATTTATAAAGCACAGTTGTGCTCATCAAGGAAGATGGACAGCATATGAGTGGCTGCCGGCGGTCTAGGAGGCGGTAATTGCGCTGCCCTGCATTATCTTCATCTTCACTGGTTTCATGGTTGGCTTCTCTGGTTTCTCCTGTCACAGGAGAAATAGCAGAAGGATCAATGAGTATTCCACTGCACGCTCTGAATCTACTAGAGTCAATGTATTGATAGCAGCACATCTGCATATCTTGATACATTTTAGTTTTCAAATTAGTTAATAGCTAGTACGATCAGTGGAAGCCTAGACTTGCCCTGCTTGTGTGAGGAATGAAAACCACAGTGGTGTAGGTTTCAAAAATCTTGCAATATTCGAAATGCAGATAAGGGACAGAGTAAAACAAGAAAACGGGTTGATGATTAACTACTGCACAGCAAAGTCTGGAAATCACGCATCGGTGTGGCAACAAAGAACACCTTTTAAGCCAAGAAAAACAAGAAAGTGGGGACTGTCAAAGGCATAAGGTCAAACCTCCGAATTGTGAAATCTCATTTCTCTTCGAGCTTCAATATCTTCTTTAATTTTCTCGATTGTATTCACAGGAGTCGAGAAGTTCACTGGTGGACCTTCCTTCGCACATAGCAAAAAATCCAATGATACCGCTACAAATCTAAAATTAGATGGTTAGCTTGGATACTTATGAACTGAGTAGGCAGATAATTCTAAACAATAGGGAGCTACAACTGACTGAAAAATTGCTTTTACTTTGCACCACAACTATTTAGAAATTGATTTTTGTTTAGAATTGCATATTATGTTTGACTAAAATCATTCATTAATATACATAGGCACCTCGACATCGAGTGCCACAACATGCAGTGAGCAGAGACCACCTGCTTAAGTGGAGATCATGCAAAGGGTTTCTATGCTAATTAGCCAACCTACAACCTATTAATTACTCCATTCAGTATCTACAAGCGATCCATGTAAATCAACCTATAGGAATGAAACTTTAATCTCCCTAATAAAAATAAATGGGTCGCAGGTACATGATGTAGTAATAGCAAGAACTCACCAATTGGATCTGATGAATCAACAATAATGGCATCATATTTTCCTTCTGGAGCATTCCTTAAGAATTTCACAGCTGCAAAATAAATACAAGTTTACTATGAAATTTACATAATCAAGATTAGCAGTTAGCAGACATGATGCACGTTTGAGGTGCTATAGCAAAGTTATTATGCCATATGAGTGACATTATACAGAATATCGCCAGCTTAACAACTTTTTCACTCTTAAGTCTTAACATACCATCCCCAACATGAAGTCGGACACAGGGATCTTCATATCCAACATATAAATGTGGGAAAAATCTTTACAAACCTGCATATAGTTTGAAAGCATACATAAGAATACGACTATTAAGATGAATAATTTTTCAAGCAAAATCAAGAGATGGTTCATACATCAATAACTGGCTGAGAAATCTAGTCTCCACTAAATCATCTTTGGCTACTTCTCGTAGTACACCACCATCACCACCCCCGACAACAAAAACCTGCATCGAAGAAAAGTGAGTCTTTCTTTAATATAAAGATTTAGGAGACTCTACATCAGAAAGATAATTACTTCTACTGTAGTACCTGGAGAAAAGTGATATAATTCAATTTAAATGCTAAATCTAATAAGTTGACAACATACATGTACAAACATATGGCTCAAACAAAATACATACATTTTTAGGAGATGGAATTGAGCATAGTGGAAGATGAGCAACCATTTCCTGGTATGCACATTCATCCTTGTCAGTCAGCTGAACAATACCATCAAGAACAAGGACATTCCATATGTTGAAGACTGCGTCTGCGTGCACAATTTAACGTATTGCAAATTACTGTGTTCAACAAACTTGGACCACATGCACACAATTAGAAGATCGATAATAACCTCAAACACTAAAACTTCTTGGCAAGGTGATCTCCCGTGGTACAAAATATTCTCCACCTTCAACGAATGAGCTCTTTGGTATAGAAGAAGTAACTGTTGTTACAAACCTGATGAGCTCAAGCAAGTGACTTACTTCAGTATTATGTTAAAGTAGAGATCAATTTTTTTTCATATGTTACAACCCTGACCAGCTGAAGCAAGTAGATTACTTCAGTATTATACCAGGGTAGAGATCCATGAATTTTCATAGACAACGCCTGTATTGGAAACAGCAGTTATCTGGCGTGATCAGAGAAGCTGCAAAGCACTTGGAATGAAGTGTAAAATGCCGTTGCAGATATGCTCTAAATGTACTGAACAAATAACGGAATGCAAGTCGCAAGATCTCCCGCCTCCCTACTAATAGTGATACATGTTGTACAGAAGCAGATTCAAGATCTTCAATGTTTGTGCCTAATTAGCTCCGGATTTACAATCAATCATCAGTTTGCATAACAGTCACACACATGAGTTTTTCAGTTCACTGATTCGTACTACAGACTGAAAACCCATGCTGCAATCCTATCTACAACCTGCACGGTCAACTATTACTTACGAAAGTTGGCTTTGGAGGTTGAGATGCAATACAAAAACATCAACCGGACCTGGAGAAGTGGAGGAACAGATCTACAGCTACATGCATAAAATCTGAAATAGGTTACTGCACAATTCCAGATCTCCATCAAGTAAACTCTACCTTTAATCGATGAGAAACCAATTTCACCTCTTTTATATATTTCTTTCTTTTTTTCTCAGCAGCTCATTTGCTATAATCACGAATACAGAAATGGGGAAACCAATGAAAGAAAAATCTAGTCCAACGAGCAATTGGACAATGAAATGAGAAGTATACAGATCCCTGTAAAATCGCCAGCTATCTAAAATCCTTCCGGAGCGAGTACCTGCCCGCCTTCGATCCCGCGCCACCAGCAAGCCCATTCTTCACGGCCGGCTCCGTCTTCGCCAGCTCCGCCGTGGCCGACCTCTCCGGCGACCGCCACGCGGCAACCGCGGACTCCGTGACGACGAGGTTGGTGATGTCCCTGAGCGGCACCCGTCTCCGCGCCCTCCCGAGCCGCTTAAGCTTGCAGCTCTTGACAGCGACGCCATGAAGACGAGCCGCCGCCGGGGCAGCCGCAGGCGGCAGGTTCTCCTTGTCGGCGCGCTCAACTGCCATCTCGGGCGCGAGCTGCCGCTTCTGGGGTCGGGGCTCGGTGGTGTGCTAGGCGGCGAGGCGGCGAGGCTGGAGCTTGTGATGTGACTGGATGGATCTTCCATGGGTATTTGTAACGTAGGTAGGATGGAAGGAGGAGGGAAGAGAAGGCAAGATTTGAGTTTCGGGGGAAAATTTTGGCTGGAGAGGAGTGGAGGGAGCGCACGGATGTGTGTTTCTTGCCGTTTTTGGTCGGAAGGCTCCATGAGCCAGCGAATATTAGAAAATTTCGCGAAAAGTTTGGAGGAAATCGGGATTTGGCGGCGGGGAGGGAAACGGAGGAGCGGGGCGCGCGCTGAAAACACTCTGTGCGCGGGCTGCTGCGTGGCTGGGCGAGGGAGATTCAAATATTTTCCTGAGTTTCTGGTTGGCTGTGTTCACACGAATGGTGTGAGTGAGGGCATTTCAGTTTGCGTGACGCCAAAATGGGCAGACTTGTCGCCCGGACGGCCGTGGCGGGTTAATTTTGGGAGGTTTGAATTGGTGGTTTGAATTGGTGGTTTGTTAGTGTTTGTTCCTAGTTTTGATCGTCTTATAAAAAAAACATTGATCGGCTTTTTTTCAGCAAACGAGCTCGCCTCATCACATTATCTATACTATTATTAAAAGAGCAAACATGTGTTGTGCTATGTTGATACATTAAATCTAATCCGTTCGATTTGATCAACGATCCACATCACTTCGAAACGTTTCGCAAATTACATCCCCCCGGCACCGCAGCCCCTGCCACCTCCAAATCCAGCGACGCGATTCTTATCCCCTCCGCCGTGGTGGAGCTTCGTCGATACCACCACCGCACCAGCGCCTTCCCCTCCTTTTAATCCGTCCCGTGTCTCCTCCAACCCTAGCCTTCTCTCCCTTTTCCCCCTTCCTCGCCGCCGCCATCGCGTTCTCCCCGCGTCTGCCGTCGTCATGATTTGGAGGTTCCCAAGCTCGCGACCCGCTTGAACCAGGCCACCTCGTGCTCGCCGTCCGCCGCCAGGTGAACCGCACCGTCGAACTACTTCTTCACCTGCAAGATCCGGTCCGGAGTAGCACTGACGCCATCGAGCCGGAGATGTCTTCTTCCGGTGGCCGCCACCTTCTTCGACTCCGTCCGGTCCACTCGGTCGTTCCAGCGCCGAGCCCTCTCGCCACCAGCTGCGCCTCGACTCCCTCCTCCTCTCAGCCATCAAAATCGAGCCGGGAGCGCCCCAGGGCGTCGTCGCCAAGATCGCCGTCCTCTACGCCCGTGCGGCCCTGCACGTCTTCGTCGTCTGCAGCAGGTTGCCGTCGCCCTCGAGCGTGTACGACTACAGCAGCCCCCTCCCGGTGAGCTCCTGCTCCGATTTCCGGCTTCCCCTCTTCGTTTTTGTCCCTGTGGTCATCGACATCCCACGATCTTCTGTTGTACCAGCCGATGATGCTGCTGTGCGGCGACCCAATCTGAACTACTCTGCTTTGGGATGGGGATTGAGATTTAAGGAATCTGCTATTGTGTCGTTGTTTGTTGGTCTTGGACTAGAAAATAGAGAATTAGGAAGTCACATACTACTAGCGTAGCAGTGCTTGCAGACAATAATCGGATTAGAAAGAATCGGAGACGCTGCTAATTCAGAAAATATCAAGCAGAGTTAAGTAGTACATGTGGCAACAAGCTGGCGTAAATTGAGAAAATATCAAGTAAACTATGTTTATTTTTATTGCTCTAGATTTCAGCTTCTATCCCCTAGATTCTCCAATACATAACAACGCAAATTTGCAGCTATATCTGCTTAATCAAGTTACATCCTCCGGCCATCTTTGTGTAACAAATTGTGGCTACCTATACTTTGCAATCATCCTTTTTCTGAGACAAAACCTTAATATTTCCCTATTACCTCGCACCACTCCTAAACATTGTAGTATAATATATTATGAATGGTGAATACTATTAATTGATGAGTATGCCAGTGATCTGTGCTTCGCTTTGCCGTCGATCCAATAATATTCCTTTCCTTAATTGGCAAGAATGATTCACTCACGAAACAAGCAAGGTGGCATCTGTATTTCTGTTCCTCTATTACGAAACCATAGAGGATATGAACAACACGTGTATATATTTCCAGACTCTACTATGCACACATATACTTACATTCATCTTTCCTCAAAGTTCAATCTGTTATCAAGAGACCATACGGCATGCGAACAAGACATGTATATATGTTCGTCAATAAACTATTTATCAAGATTCAGTCTTACTATACACTTACATGTAAGTGAAAACATTCTTTATCTGTTGTTTCTTCTGCAGGTCCCAGCATCATGAACTGAAAACAGAAGACATCACTCCTTGCTACAGAATCCTTTTTTATTTCTTTGTCGCATTTGGCATTAAAGAGCCGAAACATGATTGGTCTTGGTTTTGTAAAGAGAACCTTAATAACATATCGGATAAGATTTATATGTGCATCAGTTGACTGGAATTTGAAAAAAAAAATCTGGAAAATAACTTAAATTAAACACACGTGGATAGAGAGCCTATATTGGCAATCATAAATTCATATTAGTCGATTGGCCTTGACAATAAAGAAACCAGACTGATTTGTCTGAAGTAATCAAAGAAGTTGGTTCAAGACAGCATTGCTCACACTCACACACTTATATGTTGTTGCATTTTGTGGAGACGTGCATTGCACGTGCCCTCTAAACTAGTCTTACAAGGATGAAAGAAAAGTCAAAGAAAAGAATAAAAGAAAAGGGAGCAGGCTCATCCACATTTTTGCAAACGGACCAAACAACCATAGCAACACATCCTAGCTCACAAGTCACAAGCTTAAAAGCATTCTAGTTTCCGATTGTCTGCCTCGCCACTGCCGGAGCCCAACCATGAGATACACAGAATTTTGCGCATGGCCAACTTGATCACCTTCACGGCTTATTCAAAACTTCCTGTAGATTACATTTGTAGGATCATCGGCAAACTTATGACTGAAACATGCATTCGTTTCTCATTGTCCAAAGTTTTCAATAGACAACATCTCTCACACAGAGAACCAACTTGTGTTGGGATGTTGGAAACGATTCCACCCATCTTACAGCCAAATGAGAACTTTCTAGGGGTCTAACTAGACCCAAGACACACATAACTAACTGTCAAACAAATTTGGCTAAAGAACACTAGAACAATATGTGATCCATAGTATCCTTCTTGCTCCATAAGTGGCATTGGCCATTCCCTATCCATAACTTTGATCGACCTAGTTACATGATAGGTAATTGACTTGGTTTACGGCTTGGTCTCTTTACGCAATTTAGCAAACATAATTGATGTTACAACTCTCTTCTTCTGCGTGATTCTCCTCACTGAAAATCACTAATCAAGCCATCAAAGGTTGGATCCGGCGATGGTGTGCCAAATGGGTGTATGTCTGCTTTTAAGGCATTTATGATGACCATTCTCCGTGCCCAAGTGTTGTCAGTTTTTGTCATTAGTTACGGTGTGGCATTATGTTGTCATGTTTTTTTTTTTTTGCCATTTTGTTTTCATAAAAATAGTGTGCCCGTTTTGTTTAGTGGAGGTGGTTGTACCTATAGCTTGGCCCGGATTCTTTGTGGTGAATTATTCTTTCTATATAGGGTAGAACCTGTCCATAGCGATACATATATAGTGCCTTGATCAGTCTTGAAACTTCACAAGTCCAGATCCTTAGAAGTCATGTGTGTATATGGTGGTGTGTGTGTGTGTTTTTAATTATATATGTTGTATTTTGGCGCTTATAAGAACATGACGTGGCATGCTTGAGATGTGTGTCAACCAAAAAGGCTTCCAGATGTGTGTGTTTTAACAATCCCTAAGGGCTTCTTTGAATTCATAAGGTTCTCAAAATACATGAATATGTATAACCATAGAATTGGAGGGGCATGACCTACCGAATCATGTTGGATTAAGAACTACATGACTTAAAATCAAATAGTTATTAACACCACAAGCGAGAAACTTTTACACCAGGAGATATGAATGGATGAAAACTTTCCTTCAAAATAGACCGCAAAAAATATATGGGAAACTTCGTAAGGATTTAAACATGTGAATTTAATGACCTAGATAGAAAACAATCGAAGGTCAAATCATTTAAAATTATATTATTTTATTGTGTATCAAAGGAGACTTTCACAAAGTCTCCGGGGATCATCGCTACCAGATATTACGTTGCTCTTAGTTTCAGTTTCATTTGATCTCCTTTTAGATGTGACAATTGTACCGTGTATTGAAAATGTTATCATTATAGTTTCATACACATTAAGATACAAGAGTCTTTTTTTGGATTGACAATATCAACACTACTGAGGATTTCTCCTTTGCACACATGGAACAATTCGTTAACCTTTGGATCCAACTCCAAGACACCCACCTTTATGAGGACGTGGCGGATGACATACTTTGGAACCTTTCGGAGAGTGGTCAATACTCAGCAGCCTCCGCTTATAAAGCGCAATTCCTTGGGGCCATTTCGAGTGACATGCAAAAGATGGTTTGGAAGATCTGGGCACCTCCCAAGATTAGATTATTGGGAGGGGGTTACCAGATCCTCTGCCTTGATGCCGTCCACGTATCCTTGATGGTGACTGTTGGCTCGGCCTCGTCCTCTAAGGTGGCGTCGGTCCCCTCGTTGGCCACGACTGTCCTAGGGTTAGGGTTTGGGGTGAGGCGAGGCAGAATGGAGGCGTCACTCTTGCGTGCTTGTGTGTTAGTGAGATTGGGTTCGTGGAGAGGAGGTAGGAGGAGAGAGAGATCAAATCTTGTTGAAGAATGGCAGGAGCGAGAATTTAATGTGTTTTGCCTCCACGAACTCCGTGGAAGAGGTGAAAGGCGATGCGAGGGGGATTTATGTGTGGGGACACGGCTGGTTTGTGACGGACTAGTGTCTGAGATGTGGAGTCGGGTCCATGACGTGGGGTTACCACGGCAAATCCCATGGTGAGATACCTAGGGTTTCGTATAGAGGGAGAAGTTGGCGCGCTGTTAGTTCCGTCGGCTGACAAGCAGGGATTTACCCAGGTTCGGCCCCTCATTGTGAGGTAAAGGCCTACTCCTGCTTGCCTGATCTGTATATATGTATGATTACATGCTGGCCGTAATGGCGATTGTGTGAGACATGGTCTCGCTATGGCTATGCGTGTATGTTTTGTTCAGATCCCCCCTAAAGGGTGCCCCTGCCTGGCTTTATAAAGGGAGCCAGGTAGGGTTTACATGAGTTGTTGTCTTGGACTCCAAGTTGTAGCTTCTTGGGCTTCTTTGGGCCGCCAGGTGGGCCTTCGGCTGGAACGCACCAGGTATACCAATAGTGGGGTGCCCGGAGGGTATGCCCACGTCAGTATCCCCCGAGTGTCTGGTCGATTCGAAGAATCGGGCAGAGACTAAGAGTAGTATGTCGAGTAGGCGTAGTCGATGCGTCGGACTTTGACAATACTGTTGCGGGCTATAGAAAACCCGACTTTGAAAAATCCGGTGCGGGCTATAGAGAACCCTACTTTGAGAAATCCGTGTGGGCTATAGAGAACCCGACTTTGAGAAATCCGTGCGGGCTATAGAGAACCCGACTTTAAAAAATCCGGTGCGGGCTATAGAGAACCCGACTCTGAGAATTATATAGCACTCGAGCCGGCGGCGAGTGCACTCCCGATGGAAGTAGTCGATGAAATTTGTGTTGTCCAAGGAGGTGCTCAACTTGGGCTCAGTTTTCGCGTCCTTGCTGCGTTGTCTGGTGCTTTTGACTCGGTAGTACATCGAGTGCACGCCTAGCGCTCGTTGGGTGCACGCCCAGCGCTCCCGATGGGAGTAGCCCCCGAGTGTCTGATTGATTCAAAGAATTGGGCAGAGACTCATTTGCGAGACTCATTTGCGGGTGCACGGCATAATTTTCTTGCTTTATCATGAATCTTTGGGTTGGTAGCACGTCAACCAATATTTTGCCTGTTGCCGTGAACATTTGGATCGGTAGCACGTCGACCAATATTTTGCCTGTTGCCGTGAACATTTGGGTCGGTAGCACGTCGACCAATATTTTGCCTGTTTTGCTACGTATCTTTGAGTCGAGATTGTCTCGATCGTGCTTGCTGAGCCGGTAATACGTCAACTCAGGCCGCGGAGGTCTTACTGAACCGACCTGCAGCATGACTTTGCGGTTACCTAACGCGTCCGTCAGGATTTTCTTCATGTCTGTTGACACGGAAAATTTCAGGGCAAACGCTGTACGTGCGGGTCCCGGCCCAGCTCGACGGATCGGCGGGTCTTACCTTTGCACCATGTGTGCAACATCCGAGGTATATGCGGCGGACGCAACTCGGGGAATTATGATTGAAATTTGCATAGGGCTAAGTAGCCGAGTCGAGTAAGCTTCGACTCTTTGTCTTGGACAACTTAATGTCTTTGATCGTAGTTAATCGGGTGCGCGACAGCGCTCCCGATGGGAGTAGCCCCCGAGGCTATGTGCAACTATTTGTAGTTGGGCATAGGCTCAATTTGCTTCCTTTTGTTTTTGTCGAGTATCTTGCGAGTGCTCCAGTCTTTGCGCCTGCTGGCGTAGATATTTGTCGGGTGCGCGGCACTCGAGCCGATGGCGAGTGCCCTCCCGATGGGAGGATGAAGTCAACGCAACGCGGGTGCGGCCGAGGTAAATTTTGCAACATGTATGACACAGCCCCCGAGTGTCGGGTGCGGAGTCGCGCGGCGTTTAGCCAAAAGGAGTCGACGCGGCGGACCGGAGTCGACGCGGTGGAGTTGAGTGGTGTAGGGAGTCGACGCGGCGGACCAGAGTCGACGCGGCGGAGATGTGCGGCGAAGAGAGTCGACGCGGCGGAATTGTGCGGCGGAGAGAGTCGACGCGGCGGAGTCATGCAATGGAGGAAGTCGACGCATCGGAGTCGATGAGAGCCAGCCCCCGAGTGTTGGATGCAACCGAAACAGGTTAGAATTCAAGTAATAAAATATGAAAATGACTTAGCTGTTCATGAGTGGCGAAAATCTGTAGACTGTCGAGGTCGACTCGTCAAAGTGGTTGTAGAAGTTGTCGAGTTATGGACGTCGTAGTGGATGGAGTCGACGTCGCGGAGTTGTGCCGTGGCGGAGTTGTTGAAGGCACCAGAGTCGCCTTATCGTGTGGAGCGGCGAATTTGTTGTTTGTCGTTGATGACGAAGCGCCAGCCCCCGAGCCTCGTGTGCGCATGCATACGCCGCCCTCTTCCCGAGTCGATTATTTGTCGGGTCCGCGTGGTCCGGCGGCAGACGCTGATCGCTGTCGTAGTAGTTGAGTCGTGGAAGATGTCCGCAGTGGGTCGACGACGGTCGCAACTTTTGTCGTATCGTCGCGGGTGAGATTGCAGATGAAAAATGTAATCAATGTTTGCTGGTCGAAACAGACCTCCGGCAACCGTGCAGGGTCACAGGTTCCGCAATCCCCAATATGATCTTTGCCTTGTAATGTGAGCGAAAGATTAGCACATGATTTAAATTAATTTTAAATATGGAGAGAGAGATTGACGAGATTGATCCATGCATGTATGCATGCGGCTGCCTGATCCCAGCTGGGTACGGTGACGATTTGTTGACGTCGCATGCGCGCACGCGGTGGAAGTCTGGAGGTCGCCTGCCGCAACCTACTCGCAGCGGTCGTGCTCTACCAGGTTCTTCGGCGCGTCGGACAGGTTGCCAGAGAACAGGCCTTTCGTCCGGGCCATTAGTCCCGGCCACGGCCTGGGCCACTACTAATGGACTGGACACGTCGCCTCAAAAACGCTTCGACGTACGGCACCCAATAGTCCCGGTTTGAGATACAAACCGGGACTAAAGGGGGCACCAGGCCGCAGCCCCTTTAGTCCCGGTTTGTATCTTAAACCGGGACTAATGGTTTGGCCCTATATATATGGTAGCCCCTCTTCCCTCTCTCTTGTTTTTTTCTTGGTGGGAGGTGGTGTAGGTTTGTGTTAGTTTTTTTTTTTCATATGCACTAGAGGTGTTCGATGAAATGCCTGTTAGAGCGATGCCACTTGAGTTCACACAAGACAAACATGATATGAGGTGCCCGAGCCACACTTAAGCTTCCTCCTCTTTGTTTCCAAGTGTCCTAAAAGGTTAGCAACTATTTTCTCGTTTAGACTGCGCGGTACTAATTTTAGTATCGTTATTGCGTTTGATATATAGTTCTATGATTCAGATGAGTCATCCATGGATGTACGGTGACCGACGCTCTGCCGCTTACAGAGAAGACGTGCGTTCTTTTCGCCTTGCGGCCGAGACGAACAAGCGGCGGGATGGCTTTATGATTTGTCCATGTGTTGAATGTCAGAATGAGAAGGATCACACTTCCTCAAGAGTCATTCAGAGCCACCTGCTTCGGTCCGGTTTCATGTCCGACTATAATGTTTGGACCAAGCACAGAGAAAGAGGGGTTATGATGGAAGACGGCGATGAAGAAGAGAACGATGATGACAACTACCGATCTATGTTTCCTGAATACGCTGATACCGAAATGGAAGACAATGAAGAAGAAGAGGGTGAAGAACGGGCACCAGATGAACCCGCTGATGATCTTGGTCGGGTCATTTCTGATGCAAGGCGAGGCTGTGATGCATGTAAAATGCATATATGAACTTTGCTTTGTATTACTTATATTTCAATCATATTTGCATCATATAAGGGTTATATCATTGTTTTATATTGATTTTGGGAATATTTCACAGTTTCCCTATTTTTCTGGAATTAACCCTGCACTGCTAGAAAACTCTATTTTCTATATTTTTATGTTTCAGGACCCAAACGACGTCCAAATGACCTAATATTTCACGGGCGTCAGTTTTTGGAAGGAACGAAGAGTAGGAGCGAAGGAAGCGAACAAACGGAGACCCGAGGGCCGAAAGAGGTGGGCCCACGCTGCCAGATTCCTTGGCCGCGTGGGGCCCCCTAACTTGGGCCTCGAGCCTCCGATGCCGTCGATCTTCTTCCCCGAGCCTCCGTCTTGACCTAAAAACGACTATAAAAATAGTCCCCCAACGGCTTTCGGAGGGAGCGCCGCCGAAACACAGAAATCACGAAACAGAGACCTGGAGTTGCAGATTGGAGGGGGAAAACTCCGGCAGGGCGCTGCCGGCGTGGTCTCCATCTTCTCCAACGACTTCCCCACCGTCTCCATGATGAAGAGGGAGTAGTCCACCCCTGGACTATGGGTTTGTGGAAGTAACTTATGTATCTCTCCTCTCTTGAGCTTCACTAATTAGTACCGTATGAGCTGCTGAACATGATTACGGTTATCTATGTAATACCTTTGTGGTGGATCTTTTTATGAGTTAATATATGTTTGAGATTGCAATAGTTTTGTTTCAGTTATGAAAGTAGATGCATATTATGTACCCCGTTCTTTTTACTTCTTATGATCAAGCATGTGTATGAGAGCGTGTGAGGGGGAACGTGTGCATTAGTTGGAGCAACGAGTGGTGGCTAGTGCGGTGAACGTGAGAGAAAGTTCCGCGATCCACTTGGGTGTTTACCTTACTTTGTTGCCTCACTAGGGATAAAGAAAAATACCTTGCTACCGGAGATGTGGGTGTGACCATTGCCACTACTCCATGACTAGATCTAGCATGTTCTTATTTTAACTTCATGTCATGAAACTTAATGCTATGCTCTGATTTATCTTAATTATTAAGGTGTTATGATTTAGTTCGCATCTTGGTGGAGTATAAGAGAGATTAATAAACAAAAGATCTCTATGTTAGGACGTGATGCCCATATAATTAGTAACTTGTCATGAAACCTTTTCGTTGCAATCTCATATGTCAATTCTAGTGTTCCATTGTCTACCACTTTATTAAAGAGAGTGCATTTGTGAAACCATGAACCCCGATCCATTTTTAATCATAAGAAACACCTTTCCAACAACTTTTATCCACTTTACATTTTCTGCCATTTAAAAATCCTAAAATACAAAAACACTTTTACATCTTGCATTCACAATACAAAACCCAAAAATATCATCCATCATTATTTACACCATCCTTGCATATTTATTTATCATCATTGCATATTTATTTACTGTTTTGCATTTATTATCTTTTCATATCATTCTCACACCTTGTGCTTGACAACCACTAGGTGAGGTTGAGGGCACAAACAATTTATTTTGTTTTGTAGATTTTCAAGAGAAGGATAAGAAGATAAATCTTTCACTACTGATTCCCCGAGAGTTCGATATTAAACCCTCGAGTCACCCCTCGTGGGGAAAACCGTCTTTCCTATACTATACACTCTGCACTTGGAATCTCAACCTAACCCATATTCTTTTGACGCAGGTAACTACGTCAAGGGCCATCAGGCTGCGACACAGAAAAGGAGAGGTTGCAGTTCGAGCAGATGTTACAGGACCACAACAAATTGTTGTACCCAACTTGTGAAGATGGCCAGAAGAAGCTGGGTAGCACACTGGAATTGCTGAAGTGGAAGGCAGAGACCGGTGTGACTGACTCGTCATTTGAAAAGTTGCTGGTACTAATGAAGAAGATGCTTCCAAGAAAGAACGAATTGCCCGCCAGCACGTACGAAGCAAAGAAGCTTGTCTGCCCTCTAGGATTAGACGTGCAGAAGATACATGCATGCCCTAATGACTGCATCCTCTACCGCGGTGAGAAGTACGAGAATATGGATAAATGACCGGTATGCACTGCATTGCGGTATAAGATCAGAAAAGATGACCCTGGTGATATTGAGGGCGAGCCACCCAGGAAGAGGGTTCCTGCCAAGGTGATGTGGTATGCTCCTATAATACCACGGTTGAAACGTCTGTTCAGAAACAAAGAGCATGCCAAGTTGTTGCGATGGCACATGGAAGACCGTAAGAAAGACGACAAGTTGAGGCACCCCGCTGATGGTCGGCAGTGGAGAAAAATCGAGAGAGAGTTTGGCGACTTTGCAGGTGACGCAAGGAACTTATGGTTTGGTCTAAGTACAGATGGCATGAATCCTTTTGGGAAGCAGAGCTGCAGTCACAGCACCTGGCCCGTGACTCTATGTATCTACAACCTTCCTCCTTGGTTGTGCATGAAGCGGAAGTTCATTATGATGCCAGTGCTCATCCAAGGCCCGAAGCAACCCGGCAACGACATTGATGTGTACCTAAGGCCATTAGTCGATGAACTTTTGCAGTTGTGGGCCAAACCAGGTGTAAGTGTGTGGGATGAGCACAAACAAGAGACATTTGACCTACGAGCGTTACTTTTCGTAACCATCAATGATTGGCCTGCTCTTAGTAACATTTCAGGACAGACGAACAAGGGATACAATGCATGCACGCACTGTTTGGATCAGACAGAAAGTATATATCTGGACAAATGTAGGAAGAATGTGTACCCGTACAATCATCGTTTTCTTCCGCCCAAGCATCCCTTAAGGCAAAAAGGCAAGCATTTCAATGGCAAGGCAGAAACCCGGACGAAGCCTGTCACCCGTACTGGTGCTGAAGCATTTGGTATGGTCAAAGATTTAAAAGTAATCTTTGGAAAGGGTCCTGGCAGCCAACTAGTTCCGAACGGCGCTGATAAGCGTGCACCCATGTGGAAGAAGAAATCTATATTTTGGGAGCTACCCTATTGGGAAGTCCATGAGGTCCGCTCCGCAATCGACGTGATGCACCTGACGAAGAATCTTTGCGTGAATATTCTAGGCTTCCTAGGCTTGTATGGGAAGTCAAAAGATACACCGGAAGCACGGGAGGACCAGGAACATCATAAAGGACGGGACGGCATGCATCCAGGACAGTTTCAAGGGCCTGCCAGCTACGCTCTTACCAAGGAAGAGAAGGAAATCTTTTTTGAAGTCCTTTTCAGTATCAAGGTCCCGTCTGGCTTCTCGTCGAATATAAAGGGAATAGTAATATGAAAGAGAAAAAATTCTAAAACCTAAAGTCTCATGACTGCCACGTGCTTATGACGCAATTGCTTTCGGTTACATTGAGGGGAATTCTAGCGGAAAATGTTCGGCTGGCCATTGTGAAGGTATGTGCATTCCTCAATGCAATTTCTCAGAAGGTAATCGATCGAAAAAGTCTATCAGGGTTACAGAATGATGTGGTCCAATGTCTGGTCAGCTTTGAGTTGTTGTTCCCGCCATCCTTCTTCAATATTATGACGCACCTCCTAGTTCACCTAGTCGAAGAGATTAGAATTCTCGGTCCTGTGTTTCTACACAATAAGTTCCCCTTTGAGAGGTTCATGAGAGTCTTAAAGAAATATGTTCGTAACCGTGCTATGCCAGAAGAAAGCATCTCCAAGGGCTATGGAACAGAGGAGATCATTGAGTTTTGTGCTGACTTTCTTCCTGACCTTAAGCCGATTAGTGTTCCTGAATCTCGGTATGAGGGGAGGCTGACTGGAAAAGGCACACTAGGAAGGAAAGCAACGGTATGTAGGGACGGGCATTCTTTCACTCAAGCACACTACACAGTTCTACACAATTCCACCGTGGTGGCTCCGTATATCGAGAGACACAAGAATATTCTACGCTCCGAAAACCCGGGGAAGGCTGACTCCTGGATTAAAGGGGAACACAAGAAGACTTTCGGCAGTTGGTGGCAGACTGATACGTGCATTTTATATCATCATCTATACCACTTATTCCACCATATTAGGATGTTATTTGCATAATTATATCATTGTTTTTACATGTTTTAGATGATTTAGGGGACTTTCCTACAAAGTCCCTATTTTTAGTATTTAATTTCTGGGAGGCAGAAAACCTCCTTTTTCGTGTTTTTATTGTTTCAGGAGCTACGAAGGCCCAATTAATAAAAGGAAAATTGCACAGCTGGTTTTTCTTCGGGAGAACACCAGAGGGAAGAAGAAGCAAGCGAGGAAGGCCACGAGGCCCAAAATGGGTGGGCCCAAGCGGCCAGATTCCCTGGCCACGTGGGACCCACCAAATGGAGCCTCGGGCACTTCCTCGCCTGGGGCTTTTTAACGAGGTCTCCGTCTCGCCCGAAAAGTAACGCCCTAATTTTTACGAGACTATCCGAGGTCGCGGCGGCGGCGAAACTCCTGATTCCCTCCGAAGGGGATCAGATCCTGCTGCTCCGAAGCTCCGGAGAAGGGGGAAATCATCGTCATCGTCATCACCTCTCCTCCTTGGCGTGGGAGGAGGCCTCTACACCATCACCATCACCAAGACCAGCACCATCTCCATCATCATCTCCGTGATCCACTCCGTCCCCTTCGTAGTTTGAGAGTTGCTATACCCTAGATACTTGTCTTGTGCTACTATTCATGTTTGTGATTGAGTACTTGTCATTATTTGGTGGTGAAGTTATATTTTCAGATTGTGTTGTACCACTTATGCCACTGAATATCACCATGTCTGCACGTTGTGAGTAATTCCCGTATGTTCCTGAGGGCATAGGATGAATTGGCAATGATTTATATATGACATGTGTTGGTATTTTGTCTAGTGTTTATCTTTTTTTGTGATTCTATGATGGTGTTGTGTGAACGTCGACTGCACAACACTTCACCTATATGGGCTCATAGGAGAACACCGTAGTGTAATGGCGTGAGGGAGACTTGGGAGGACACGAAAGTCTGAGGCCGAATCATTAAGTTACTTTACGGGGTATTAGTATCGGGGACCTAGAGCGTAATGCTATGGTGGGATTTTATATCTTAATAATCCTTGTGCTGTCATTTAATTGGCCACATGATCCATCATAAGGGGTTTAGTCTATTTATTTAGCTGTACCTAATAATAGCTCCGTCCGAAGAAGATTAAAACTAGACAAGATATTCAACGTGTTGTTTAATAAATCTATATGCCTAGCAATATCCATGCCGCCCTCGGGAACGTTTTCCACATATAAGTTACACATCACTTGAGCTTGTCCTCTTACTCATAGAGGATTGGGCTTTCTCTCTCTTTGAGAGCTTTTACTTGTTACCATTTACCTGCTGCATTGTCACTGTCTTGCAATTATACAATCGAAAATACCAAAAATACTTGCATCTTTTATTGTCTATTTATCATTTCTAATAACCAATACCTTCAGCTCCTCGTGGGTTCGACAAATTTTCTATTTGAAAGGTACTACAATTGATCTCCTGCACTTGGGAGTCATCAAGATACTTTTCTGGCGCCGTTGCCGGGGAGCGTAGCGCTATTGGTAAGAAGTTTGGTAAGGAAACTTGAAAGGTCTTTAGATGAAGAAGTCACTATGGACTGGAGTATTTTGAGGAAGGTTTTCTTTCTTAAGTATTTTACTCCTAGAGAAGCTTATGAGAACCGCTGCTATATATTTAATTTCTGGCCACATCTGGGAGAAAGTATTACTCAAGCTTGGGGGAGGTTAAAGGAACTCCTCCGCAAGAATCCTTGTCATGATCTTACAAGGAAAATTATTCTGATAAACTTTTATGTGAGGCTACCAAGGCAACAAAAGGAATTTCTGGATAATTCATCTAGTGGAAGCTTTACAAATAATACTGAAGAAGAAGCATGGAATTTATTGGAGACTATTTCTGAGAATACTGGTCATTGGGATCTTGATAAAGGTAATGAGCCCTATCTGGACTATGAGTATTCATGTGTAGAGAATTTCTCTACTTCTACCTTGTTTAAAAATCTGAGTGATACTTTTAATCTTGATCCTTATGTTATAATTGAGGTAGCTAAATCTTTTGCTAATCATATTGGTATTCCTAAAACTGGGTTTGAAGCTTATGTTGAACCTGTTAAACAATCTATTGTTGTACCCAAAGTTATTAAACAGGTAGAACCAGTGTCATCCTTGACAATTGAGGAGTATGTTGAGGCACCACCATATCCAAACCAAGTCAAGGAAAATTTACTTATTGCTGTTTCTAACAAGAGTAAAAGAAGAAGATCTCAGCCTTATGAACAGATGGAAGTCAACAGTCAAATCTCTATTATCAAACAATTAAATGAAGAAGATCCTGTTGATGTTTATCTATGTGAAGATGCTACTAAAGTTGTTAAAGGCAATTCGGCCAAGGTTGGTAAGCCTGTTATATCATGCACTATTGGGACTTCTAGTTATCATGGCTTATGTGATATTGGAGCAAGCATTAGTGTCATTCCATATTCTCTGTATCTTGAAATCAAGCCTGATATTGATCCTATCAGTATGGAAGAGACAGGTATGACAATTCAACTTGCTAATAAAGATTATATTAATCCACTTGGAATTGTTAGAGATGTTGAAGTATTGGTAGGTAAAATTAAATATCCTGCTGATTTTATTGTGCTTGGTTGCCCTCAAGATTCATTTTGTCCTATCATTTTTGGTAGACCTTTCTTACATACTGTTGGTGCTGAAATTGATTTGCTTAAAGAGAAAGTGTTTATTAATTGTGCTGGAGAAAAACTTGCATTCAACTTTTCTAAATTTTCTGATAAGCATTCAAAGAAAGAGCCATTTTCTGAAGATGTAATTGAAACTCTTGCTCATGTAGCTGTAGCTTCAACAGACGTGGTGGAAAGATACATGCTTAATCAAGATGAACCATTTAATGAAGAAGAAAAAGATGCTTTAGAACAAATACTTTCACAACAGCCACCACAATTACAATTGCATATCCCACCTGATAATTTAGGAGTGCTACCACCACCTAAAGGGGATCCTAGCTTTGAATTAAAACCTTTGCCTACAAATCTGAAATATGCATATTTGGATGAGAAGAGCATATATCCTGTCATTATTAGTGCTAACCTTTCAGCTGAAGAAGAAGAGAAATTACTTGATGTGCTTAAAGCTCACCGACCAGCCATTGGATACTCTCTTGATGATCTTAAAGGTATAAGCCCAGCTCTATGTATGCATAAAATTAATTTGGAAGAGGATGCAAAACCTGTTGTTGATTATCAACGCCGTCTCCATCCAAAAATGAAGGAAGTGGTAAGGAAAGAGGTAATAAGACTTATTGAAGCTGGTATCATTTATCCCATAGCTGATAGTAAGTGGGTTAGTCCTGTTCATTGTGTTCCTAAAAAGGGTGGAATGACTGTTGTTCCAAATGATGAGGATGAACTTGTAGCTCAACGCACTGTTGTTGGTTATAGAATGTGTATTGATTTCAGGAAGTTAAACAAAGCAACTCGTAAAGATCATTACCCATTGCCATTTATTGATCAAATGTTAGAAAGGTTATCTAAACACTCTCACTTTTGCTATTTAGATGGTTATTCAGGTTTCTCCCAAATTCCTGTTCATAAAGATGATCAAGAGAAAACCACTTTTACATGTCCATTTGGTACATTTGCTTATAGGAGAATGCCATTCGGTTTGTGCAATGCTCCTGCTACTTTTCAAAGATGCATGAATGCTATATTTGCTGATTATATTGAAAAGATAATGGAAGTCTTTATGGATGATTTTTCTGTGTATGGTACTTCCTTCGATAATTGCTTGTTCAACCTTAACAAAGTTTTGCAGCGTTGTGAAGACCAACACTTAGTTTTAAACTGGGAGAAGTGTCACTTCATGGTTACTGAAGGTATTGTTCTTGGGCATAAGATTTCTGGAAAGGAATAGAAGTTGACCCAGCAAAGATAGAAGCTATTGAAAAGCTCCCATTCCCAAGGGATCTCAAAGGTATAAGAAGTTTTCTTGGGCATGCAGGTTTTTACCGTAGGTTTATTAAAGATTTCTCCAAAATATCAAAACCCTAACCAATCTTTTGCAAAAGGATGTTCCTTTCTCTTTTAATGATGATTGCATTGAGTCCTTTAATATTTTGAAGAATGCTTTAATAAGTGCTCCTATTATTCAACCTCCTGATTGGAATTGCCTTTTGAAATTATGTGTGATGCTAGTGATTATGCAGTTGGGGCTGTTTTGGGCCAACGTGTTGATAAGAAACTGAATGTCATTTATTATGCTAGTAGAACACTTGATGCTGCTCAAAGGAATTATGCCACAACTGAAAAAGAATTTTTAGCAGTGCTATTTGCTTGTGACAAGTTTAGACCTTATATTACTGATTCGAAAGTCACATTGCATACTGATCATTCTGCCATTAAATACTTAATGCATAAGAAAGATGCTAAGCCTAGATTAATAAGATGGGTACTTCTATTGCAAGAATTTGATTTACACATTGTTGATAGGAAAGGGGAAGATAATCAAGTAGCTGATCATCTTTCTAGAATGGAAAATATACCTGATGATCCTATTCCTATTAATGATAGTTTGTTAATGAACAACTTGCAATTAATGTTTCTAGTGCTAAAGTTGCATCTCCATGGTTTGCCAATTATGCAAATTTTATTGTTGGTAAAGTTTTACCTCCACACTTCACTACTCAACAAAGAAAGAAATTCTTTTATGATCTTAGACATTATTTTGGGATGATCCTTTCTTTATAAGAAAGTGTGGATGGTATTATTAGACGTTGTGTACCTGAGTATGAACAACAGGCTATTATAAGAGATTGTCATGACAGTCCCTATGGAGGACATCATGCAGGAGATCGTACAGGTGCAAAGGTATTACAGTCTGGTTTTTATTGGCCTACTTTATTTAAGGATTGTGCTGAATATGTTAAATCTTGTGATAAATGTCAAAGAGTAGGAAATATTGGTAGGAGAAATGAAATGCCTATGAACTATTCCTTACCACTTGAACCATTTGATGTGTGGGGTTTTGACTTTATGGGACCTTTCCCCGAATCAAAGACAAAGCATACTCATATTTTGGTTGCAGTGGATTATGTTACAAAGTGGGTGGAAGCAATTCCAACCAAAAGTGCAGATCATGCCACGGCAATGAAGATGCTTCAGGACATCATTTTCCCCAGGTTTGGTGTTCCTAGGTTTTTAATTACTGATGGTGGTTCTCATTTCTTACATGGTATTCTTAGGAAAACTTTGGCAAAATATGATGTTAACCATAGAATTGCATCACCTTATCATCCCCAAACTAGTGGACAAGTTGAATTAAGTAATAGGGAAATTAAACTCATTTTGGAAAAGACAGTGAATAAGTCTAGGTCTGATTGGCCACTTAAAATTAACGATGCATTATGGGCTTATAGAACTGCTTTTAAAAATCCTATGGGAATGTCTCCTTATAAAATGGTTTATGGAAAAGCTTGTCATTTACCTGTTGAATTAGAACATAAAGCTAGATGGGCTATTAAACAATTGAACTTTGATTTTAAAACTGCTGGAGAGAAGAGAATTCTTGATTTAAACCTACTAGATGAATGGAGAAATGAAGCTTATGAAAGTGCCAGGATGTTTAAAGAAAAAGTTAAGATTTGGCATGACAAGAAAATTAAAAAGAAAGAATTCAAAGTAGGTGATCAAGTGCTATTATACAACTCTCGTTTCAAGTTTTCTGCAGGTAAGTTAGCTTCAAAGTGGCAGGGACCATTAGTGATACAGGAAGTATACCGTTCAGGAGCTATCCGTCTTCATGGTGATATGAAAGGTAAACCTCATGTGGTTAATGGACAACGCCTTAAACATTATATTGCAGGAAAAAGCTTCATTGGAAAGGTGGAGGAATTCATTTTACAGACACCGGAGGAGGTAATTGCAAAGAAGTTTGCAGTTTCAGAAATCCAAAATCAATAAAAGGTAACTTTTACTCTGGAAAGTTTCTCGGAATTGCGTAATATTTTACGGACATCATTTTTTATGGAAATTAACGTGTGGGACAAGAAAATTGGACGTGACGGAGCTTCGAGAAGGAAAAGAGGGGGTCCCACGCGGCCAGATTCCCTGACCGCGTGGGCCCACTCCTTTTGCCCCTCGGAGTCCCGTTCGTCCGTTTTCGACTCCGACTCTTCGTCTTGACCTAAAAACCGTCAATATATACCCCGTTTCGTCAATCTAATCTCGTACCGAGCTTTCGAGCGTTCTTTGCTTTTGCTGTTTCTGTCTGTCAGGTTTTAGCCATGTCTAGCTCCGGATCCGATCATGAGGGGGAGAGCTTCCCCAAGGGAGGTGTTGTGAACCGCTACCTCAACTCCGTGATGGCACCAATGAAGACCTTGTCCTTCAAGGAGGGCGCGATGCTCATAGAGGAGGTGAAGGCTCCCAAGATCATTGGCACGGTGGAGGAGAGGCTGGAGGACCTGGAACAGAAGATCTTCAGGTATAATACTGTTGTTGAACGCAGCCTTGATGCTCATCACTTCATGAACCTGGAGCTGGAGAAGAAGGTTGAAGAGTACAAGGAGAGGCTGGAGGACTTGGAGAAGAGGTATCTACATGTCACATCTGAGTTGGACAAGCATCAAGCTCTACTGTGGGATGTGGAAAATCAAAACTGTGAGTATGAAGAGCGCTTCAAGAAGATTGCAGCAGCTGCTACCCTCAGGTATAATGATCCACCTAACTCCTTCTACAATGGGAGGCCTTTCCCATGGAAGAGGGCTGAATGGGAGGAAGAATATGAGAAAGAAGAGGCTGCAGCAGAGAAAGCACTGGCAGAACGTCAAGCTTGGGGGAGTTCCACCTAGTCTTTATCTTTACTAGTTTATCATATCTATCTAGTCATGGTGTGTTTTGCTTTTATCATTTAGTTATCAATCTCTTTTAGGCTTGTGTGAGCTCATGGAGCATTATCATGTATCCCTATCTTATGGTTTATCAATGAATATTAAAGTATGGTGTCATCCATGATTCTCTTGTTTGGAGATTTATGGGTAACACTCATGCAAATGAGCGTGGTTTATTTTAGAGGTTTCAGTCACATCTTGCCTTGAATTTAATTAACTTGAGTATGTTGGACAATTGTAGAATCTAGCTCAATATAAATAAGAAAAGAGTGAGTCATTATGACTTGAGAATTAATAAGTTTAAGGTTGAGATATAGTCTTGTAGCATAAAAAGTTGGGAATAGTTAATGAAAAGGATATGAAACACTCTTGTTAGAATCTAGTATCTTTTGAGCAAATTAATGATCATGGATGTGTCAATACTTATGCTCTTGTAAAGTGTATGAAAGGAAGGCACCCGAGGATTCGGTTAGCCATGGAAAGTGTGAGATAAAGGTTGTTTGAGCATAAGAACTTGATTGAAACATCCATGACTAAAGTTTGCACTAGTTACTAGTGAAGCAAGGGTGCAAATAATTTTATATCTGTCTTTTCATTTGTCTTCTTTAACTTGTTATCCAATGAGAGTTTATCTTGTCTTTAAACTTCAGTAAAGTATTAAACATTATGATGCTAGCCATAAGAGCAAAAGCATGTTAAAAATAGTGTGATTCAATTGTCCAACATACAATGGTTATTTGCTTTCAAAGTGTAAGGGGTGATTGCTAGAGCTTCTACTTATGCTGCCCTTATGTGTATGAGTTTTAATTCATTAATCTTACATTGCAATTGAATATGATGATGATACAATGCTCGTATTTATTTATCAACCATAAGTCCATTGATGCATGTAATGATCTATGTCCTTACTTACTTGAGGACAAGTAAGGGTTTAAGCTTGGGGGAGTTGATACGTGCATTTTATATCATCATCTATACCACTTATACCACCATATTAGGATGTTATTTGCATATTATATCATTGTTTTTACATGTTTTAGATGATTTAGGGGACTTTCCTACAAAGTCCCTATTTTTAGTATTTAATTTCTGGGAGGCAGAAAACCTCCTTTTTCGTGTTTTTATTGTTTCAGGAGCTACGAAGGCCCAATTAATAAAAGGAAAATTGCACAGCTGGTTTTTCTTCGGGAGAACACCAGAGGGAAGAAGAAGCAAGCGAGGAAGGCCACGAGGCCCAAAATGGGTGGGCCCACGCGGCCAGATTCCCTGACCGCGTGGGACCCACCAAATGGAGCCTCGGGCACTTCCTCGCCTGGGGCTTTTTAACGAGGTCTCCGTCTCGCCCGAAAAGTAACGCCCTAATTTTTACGAGACTATCCGAGGTCGCGGCGGCGGCGAAACTCCTGATTCCCTCCGAGGGGGATCAGATCCTGCTGCTCCGGAGCTCCGGAGAAGGGGGAAATCATCGTCATCGTCATCACCTCTCCTCCTTGGCGTGGGAGGAGGCCTCTACATCATCACCATCACCAAGACCAGCACCATCTCCATCATCATCTCCGTGATCCACTCCGTCCCCCTCGTAGTTTGAGAGTTGCTATACCCTAGATACTTGTCTTGTGCTACTATTCATGTTTGTGATTGAGTACTTGTCATTATTTGGTGGTGAAGTTATATTTTCAGATTGTGTTGTACCACTTATGCCACTGAATATCACCATGTTTGCACGTTGTGAGTAGTTCCCGTATGTTCCTGAGGGCATAGGATGAATTGGCAATGATTTATATATGACATGTGTTGGTATTTTGTCTAGTGTTTATCTTTTTGTGTGATTCTATGATGGTGTTGTGCGAACGTCGACTGCACAACACTTCACCTATATGGGCTCATAGGAGAACACCGTAGTGTAATGGCGTGAGGGAGACTTGGGAGGACACGAAAGCCTGAGACCGAATCATTAAGTTACTTTACGGGGTATTAGTATCGGGGACCTAGAGCGTAATGCTATGGTGGGATTTTATATCTTAATAATTCTTGTGCTGTCATTTAATTGGCCACATGATCCATCATAAGGGGTTTAGTCTATTTATTTAGCTGTACCTAATAATAGCTCCGTCCGAAGAAGATTAAAACTAGACAAGATATTCAACGTGTTGTTTAATAAATCTATATGCCTAGCAATATCCATGCCGCCCTCGGGAACGTTTTCCACATATAAGTTACACATCACTTGAGCTTGTCCTCTTACACATAGAGGATTGGGCTTTCTCTCTCTTTGAGAGCTTTTACTTGTTACCATTTACCTGCTGCATTGTCACTGTCTTGCAATTATACAATCGAAAATACCAAAAACACTTGCATCTTTTATTGTCTATTTATCATTTCTAATAACCAATACCTTCAGCTCCTCGTGGGTTCGACAACCTTTTCTATTGAAAGGTACTACAATTGATCTCCTGCACTTGGGAGTCATCACAGACACATCTCATGAATAACACCATTGTTGGAGATCAGCTGTACTTGTTGGCCAGGTGTCCATCTTCGACTATATGTACTTTCCAAGGGTACGAGATAAATGGGAATACATTTTACACGATCGTCCAAGATAAAAAGAGCACCAACCAAAACAGTGGTGTCCGCTTTGATGCAACAGACGACAATGGGCAGAAGGAAACATATTATGGGTACATAGAAGAGATATGGGAACTTGACTATGGACCTACTTTTAAGGTCCCTTTATTTCGGTGCAAATGGTTCAACCTGACAGCTAGCGGGGTAAAGGTAGACCCGCAGTACGGAATGACAACAGTGGATCTCAAGAATCTTGGGTACCACACCGAACCATTCGTCCTAGCCAATGATGTGGCTCAAGATTTCTATGTGATGGACATGTCTACCAAACCGAAAAAAAGAAAAGATAAGCAAAAGAATACATCGTCCGATGAGCCAAAGCGCCACATAGTTCTTTCAGGGAAAAGAAACATCGTGGGAGTGGATGACAAGACAGACATGTCAGAAGATTATAATAAGTTTCATGAAATTCCGCCCTTCACAGTGAAAACTGACCCAAGCATCATGTTAAATGATGAAGATTCTCCATGGCTACGGCTCAGAAGAAAACAGAAACAATAGATAGGGATGTTGGTGATGTGTAATAATGTATTAAACCTTTTATGTAATGCATTCTATGGAATGTATTAAACCTTTATGTAAGGAGCATGTGTAAGAAGCTTCAATCAGCTGCAGTTTTACCAACACAATCTCTGCATTCTCCAAAATCTTTAGCATTTCCAAGTGATAGAACAAAACATACGGTTTCCCCTGCATACAGCCAGACGGTGGCTCGTGAGTGCCCGCATATCAAATGCACCGTCGGACGTATGCAGGGAATCCGAATGCTTTGTTTACGAAATGAACTACAATGAGTACAGAGTGAGTGCCAAACATGTCCGAGAGGTGGGCTATATATAGGGTCACTGTATTCTGAAAACTCTAAACACTGAAGAGAACAAAACACACGGTTTCCCCTGCATATAGCCCAACGGTGGCTCGTGAGTGCCCGCATATCAAATGCACCGTTGGACGTATGCAGGGAATCCGAATGCTTCGTATACCAAAATGAACTACAATGAGTAGACACTGAGTGCTGAACATGTCCGGGAGGGGGGCTATATATAGTGTCCGTGTGCTACTTTAGTCCCGGTTGGTAACACCAACCGGGTCATGTGGCTCACGAAGTGGTCGTGATAGTGCTGATCCAACAGCTCACAATCCCTCAAAAGAAACACATCCCTGATCCAATGTCTCACAAGCGCTTGAAAGAAACACATGATCCGTGTGCTTCTTTAGTCCCGGTTGGTGTTAACCGGGACTAAAGGCGGGTTTTGCAGTCACGACTCGTGTCACTCACGTGTCCTCCCCCAGCGCTGCCCTAGCCACGTGTCCTCCCCTAGCGCTGCCCTGGAGGTCTTTATATATTGTCGCCGACGGGGTAAACCCTAATCCACCATTCCTAGCCACGAACGCATCATCTCCACGAGATGGATCCACCACGCCCGCCGCAGCGCCTTCTGGATGAGGTCGAGCGTGCTCGGCAGAGCGCGCTTGGGCGCTACAGCGGGAGTCTATCCCGCCGTATGCCCACGAGCCCGGCGTGGAGAGGAATGCCCTGCTACCGGCCTCCTGCTCCGGTGCCGGAGGAGGTGCGGAGGACGTACGAGCGCGCGTGGTCCGACGTCCCTGACCCCGACGAGGATGCGTACGCCGCAGGGGTGGCGTGGGGATCCGCGGCCGTACCTCCACCAGTCGCCGCCGCCCCTCCCGACGAGGAGGATGACGACGACGACTTCGACTGGAGCGACCACGGGGAAGAGCGCGGCGGGCCGCAGATGCAGGAGGCCATTGAAGCCTCCTTACAGTCCGTCCACGACGACCGTGTACAGCGAGCCAGAACTGCCTGCCAGCTCAAGGCGAAGGAGGCTTCCGAGCTGGATTGGGCGCTGAAAGACTCATCCTCCATGGATCTTGCCCTCCGCCGCAAACATGCGCGCGAGAACCGGGCGGCCGCGAACGGGGCTGGCTCCTCCGCCGTTCCCCCTAATCCTACGGCCTCTGAGCCAGCAAGTCCGTTTATGTAGAATAATGTTGGTGATATTGGTGATGTGTAATAATGTATTAAACCTTTTATGTAATGTATTCTATGGAATGTATTAAATCTTTATGTAAGGAGCATGTGTAATAATAATGAATGTGTATTTCCAATGTGTATTGTCAAGAAGCTTCAAATCAGCTGCAGTTTTACCAACACAATCTCTGCATTCTCCAAGATCTTTAGCATTTCCAAGTGATGCAGAAAGTTTAGTGAGATTCAAAAATATGCAAAAAAATGTTAGTTAATCCATATTTTAATTGAAAATGACAAAATTGTTAATAGTTTGTCGAGTTAGAATAATTATTTTATAAAACAGAAAATGGATTTGGAATACTTATTCAAATTCAAGCACTTTTCATGTTAAAAGTTTTCTCAAATTCATAAGTATGCAAAAACTGTTTCATTCAAATGTTCAAATATTTAAAATTGTGCTAGATTTAAAAAAAAAAGTAAAAACGGTACAGCGCGCGCTATATTTGGCCCAACCTGCGCAATTATTTGGCCTTTTGTCCCGGCCCATCACACCAGCCGGGACTAAGGCCCGTGCTGCGCGCGGGAACGCGAAAAGCCCAACCCACCCCTTTAGTCTCGGCCCGTGGCTCAAGCTTGGACTTAAGACCCCCTTTAGTCCCGGTTTGAGCCACGGGCCGAGACTAAAGTCCAGGCTTGAGCCACGGGCCGAGACTAAAGGGGTGGGGGCTATATATTCGCGGGCGGTTCCATGAGCCGCGACACAAAGGAGGCCACTTAGGACCAGACGCCGCTAGGCTGCAGAAATTTCTGCGCCGCCGTCGCCGTCGTCTCCTCGTCGTCGCCGCCGCAGCTCCTCGGCCTCGCCTCCGCCACGCCTCCTCCACGCGCGCGCGCGCCTGCCACCGCCGCTTGGATGGCTGAAATCGATGCCGCCGTGCGTTTCTTCCCCAACTCCGGCCGTCGCCTCGTCGAGCTCGATTCGCTCCACTCCGACCACCCCCGACCTCGCCGAGCCCTCCATTGAATTCATGGTGAGCTCACGGTCCTGTAGGACCCTTCCCTAGTCCTCCCCATGATTTAATTTGAAAGTTTGGAACAATAAAATTTCAAACAAATATCATTCGAATGCAACGATATTTTACATGGATTTGAGCGAAATTCAATTTTAGCATATACTAACCTATATCTACGGCGTGGAGGAGGCCACGGCCATATTTTTTTTGGAGGATTATAGTGATTTTTTTGAATTAGTGACATTGTTAGTGTTATTAGGAAATTTAGTAAATGTTATTAGTTAGTAAAAGTTAGCAAAAGTTAGAAAATTTAGCAATTTAGTAAATGTTATTAGTAAAGATGTTAGTTTAGCAATTTAGTAAATGTTATTAGCAATTTAGAAAAGTCAGAAAAGTTAGGAAAAGTTAGCAAAAGTTAGAAAATTTAGTAAATGTTATTAGTTAGCAAAAGTTAGCACATTTAGTAAAGATGTTAGTTTTGCTAGTGTTAGCAAATTTCATAAGTTAGCAAAAGTTAGAAAATTTAGCAATTTTTGTGTTGCAATTTTGAGATGCAAATTTAAGATGCAATTTTATAGACGCAAATTTAAGATGCAATTTTATAGATGGAATTTTTTAGATGCAATTTTATAGATGAAATTTTTTAGATGCAAATTTAAGATGCAAAATTTTATAGATGGAATTTTATAGATGCAATTTTATAGATGATAATATTATGCATTTTGAAATAATATTGTGTGCATTTTGCATAAACTATGGATCCACATAGTCCAATCCGCAGAGACCTAACACAGGAAGAAATTCTCGAGAATATAATCCACGACACCCCAGGTGCTGATCCAGCCGAATCTCCGTCGTCGTATCTGAACCCCTCCGGGGATGGAATGGAGGTCGACCGAAGTGAGGATGAAGCCGACGGCTCCGATGATGGAGAAGGCGATAGCTCCGATGATGGAGAAGCCGGTGGACCCTTAACGAAGTCCGGCGAGGTATATATGAAGTTCGGCGATCAGTAGATGCATTACTTGAGTTGTATGTATGAAGTTCGGCGATCAGTAGATGCATTACTTGAGTTGTATATATAAATTGATGAATGTTTCTTCTCTTAGGCCTCCACATCGAGCAAATCTTTCAAACGAGGCCCGACCAAAAAGTTGGCCCCATCTACGCATTATACATTTGAGGTCATGTCCCCTACGGGCGAACCGAAGGAACCCAAGAAGGCTGCCGATGTATTTAAAAAACAATGCGGAGTTCTGGTTAGGGATCACGTCCCGATAGTGAGTATGTCGCCGAAAGGTACAAAGAGGGTCTTTGGAATGACCTCATGGCACATTTCACCCCGCCAGAATTTGAGGATCCTGCCGACACTGCAAAATTGAGGAAGAAAGTCATGAAGTGGACTCTTACGAAGATGGCCGAACTATTCCGGGTGTGGAAGAAAAGATTATGGCAAGAATATCTGAAGAAAAAGACTGCTCCAGTATTCGAAGGCTATCTAGCGAAGCAGGCAAATCACTGGAACGCATTTAAGGAGTACAAGGAGTCACAAGATGCCAAGCCGATGTCAGTAAGGAACAAGAAAAATGCTGAGAAGAAGAAATATCACCATAAATTGGGGCCAGGGGGCTACGAGACTGCCATGCCAAAGTGGGATAAAAAAGAGCAAGAGCTGCTTGCTAAAGGGATCGAACCAGAATGGATGCGCGAAGAATGGGAATTGAGGGCAAGAAATTGGTTCCTTGCGCATGGGGGTTCATACGACGAAATAACAGGGGACCTTGTTTGCAGTGACGGGATTAGGATACCCAGTGAAAATTGGCTTAAAGTGGTGAAAGAAATTAAAGAGGGGAAGTTAAAGTTCCGTCCCGATAGAGAGAAAGACTTGCTGACACTGGTCCTCGGGAATGACGAAAAAGGAGGACGAACACGAGGCTTTGGCCCTAAGTATCCGTGGTGGCTTGGGTTTGCCAAAGACGTAGAAACTTACAGAAGCCGAGCGAGAGCAAAGCAGCGACAGCAGGTCATTCGAGAAGCTGACGTTTACTCCGGTCACGGTAAGTAGTACGAGATATGTCCGCGCATCTCTTTAATTCTAGTTTCAATACAATTATGATGCTAGATTATTATTTTGATTGAATTCTATTCTCGTAAAGTGCGCGAGGCAGCCATTGGGGACGAATCTATGTGGATACTACGTTTGCGAGTTCATTCGCACGTTTACCACTGAGCACAATGATTACAGACTCGACGTAAGCAATACATTCACAACATTATTTTATTACCGTCACTTTTTGTTATCGTGATTGATGTTCATATTGATCTCCTTTTCTTATATAGTTCGAGAGAATGCGGGATCGGCTCCTACCAGAGCAACGCCTACTAGGAATTGCAGAGGAACTGGCGGGATTTTTGTTGAAAGAGATGGTAGACGACGCCGGAGAATTTAGTGTGAATAGGCGCTACTGATGATCCCTGGCCATGTAATCGAATAGACGTGGTCTAGTCCCGGTAATTGTGATCTCCATGTAACTATCAAAATTGTATATATTTGTATGCTCGATCGTAAGGCAAGTTATCTTATATATGCACGAACGTGTACGGTATGTGCTAGCGTAGAAATACGAAAACTATTTTGAAGAAATACGAAAACTATATTGTATTGGAATATGTGATGTTACGGTAACTACATATGTTACTCCATTTGCCTCTTTCTTCATTAATTGCATGCCACGTCATCTTTTTTGCCTATGTGGAATCTGTGTTACTACCTATGTTACTCCCACTATGGGTAGTCTCAACCTGTAGTTCCAAACTCGTCCAGATCGGAGTGCACTTCGGAGAATGGACCGTGTGTTGGATCGATCCAGCACGCCGCCTTGCCGCTTTTCCGCCGAGGCTTTGTTTCCTATCTCTTTGCTCAATTCTCACGCGTGCACCACACCAGCATGGAAGTGCATGAAGCATCGCGATAGTCATGTGATCCATGCGCGAGGGCAACGTTGTTGTCGAGCCCCCGAGCTCTATTCCGGTATGGAGAGTCGCCGCCGTTTGTTGATGATGACGGGAGCCACCACTAAGAAAATCAAACGATCCGGCGATTGAGAATTTTGTGCTTCATCCAGTCGGAGGTCTTTGTTTTGGCCGCTGTCAGATCGGATCGGGGGAGCGTAAGCGTAGAACGCCGCCGCCAGATTGGATCGCATGAGCATACACACGGAACGCCGCCGTTGTTGTTGTCGATGAAGATTGGAACCGCCGAAACCGTGATCCAGCGCGCGTTCTTCCTACAGACGGCGCCAATTGACGTGGGGTTACCACGGCAAATCCCATGGTAAGATACCTAGGGTTTCGTATACAGGGAGAAGTTGGCGCGCTGTTAGTTCCGTCGGCTGACAAGCAGTGATTTACCCAGGTTCGGCCCCTCATTGTGAGGTAAAGGTCTACTCCTGCTTGTCTGATCTGTATATATGTATGATTACATGGTGGTTGTAATGGCGATTGTGTGAGACGTGGTTTCGCTATGGCTATGCGTGTATGTTTTGTTCAGATCCTCCCTAAAGGGTGCCCCTGTCTGGCTTTATAAAGGGAGCCATGTAGGATTTACATGAGTTGTTGTCTTGAACTCCAAGTTGTAGCTTCTTGGGCTTCTTTGGGCCGCCAGGTGGGCCTTCGGCTAGAACGCACCAGGTATGGGTGCCTGGAGGATATGCCCACGTCAGTCTAGGATTAGAAGTTTTTGGTCCCACGTGGCCGTGAGGAGATTAGGCGCGCTGAACTTTTCTGTTTGTTTTAGATAGCGGGAGGGGAGGCGCTGCTTTTGATTTCCCGCCACCACGATTGGACTTGCCGCAAGGACGATGATGCCGTTGCAGGTAGCAATGTGAAGGATCCACAACAGATATGTGCTCGAGATGTGAAGTACTTCGCTAGCTTCTACTCCCATTTACATGTTTTTAATGGCTATTTACTTCACGATGGGGACAATATCATTTTTTGCATGTTCACTCACTATGTAGGGTTACCATGCAGCCATTTGGAATGGAAAATAATGTAAAATCAATAATATTAATGTTTAAAGCGTTGGACGGAGGGGAGGTGAGGTGTCCTTTTGATTTCCCGCCACCGCGATTGGACTCCGCGCGGAAGATGCCGTGGCAGAAAGCAACTTGAAGGATCCACAACAACTCTGGGCTCAAGCTGTCAAGTATTTGGCTAGTACTCTCACAGTTGTTCCATATTATAATACGTGTAAAAATGTCTTATAATATGGAGGAGAGGTATATCATTTTTTACACTATTTTTTTCACGACGTGGACATTATCATTTTTTCACGATGTGGACAGTATCATTTTTACATGTTCATTCATATGTTTTCCTTGACTATATGCAGGGTTACCAACTTACCATTCAACTATTTGGAATGACAAATTAATGATCTCAATGTTTAATGCTTTTCTAATACAAATAAAATTTATAATACAAAAACATTCAAGCAAAACAAGTTTATGATTCAATGTTTTTGGCCATCTGATTAAGACATACATAAGTAAACACTCACTAATATCTTTATGTGACATGAGAAAATATGTTATGCATGTGACATAACACGTTTTATACACTACTTCTATGTTTTTTGTGAAGATTTATTTTATATTTTCCTATATAAAAATTAATTTAGATATTTTTTAAGAAATATTATGTTTTACCTACATATCAGCTCATACAAGTAAAAATATAGAGTAAAATATACGTCACACAGGATGAAGTACTTGTCCAATTTCAAGTGATGTGTGTGAAAATAATATGTAAAATCAGTATCAGTAGCCTATCAATAATTATATATCGGATTATTTGCCAATGGGGCATCGCCTAATGCTATCCCTATCTTATACCGAAAGGTGGTCGACGGCCTAAAATGTCAACCCGTAAAGGCATGTTACAGATCAGGGAAACACATTAATTTACCGCACATTCCCCTATGTTCCCCTTTTTATTCACTCAACCACAACATAACATATACACTCAGTGGCATTCTACTCTCGGTTCTGTCAAGCAACTATGCTACAGCACCACAAACACTCATGTCATTACTGTAATAAAAGGTGGTACAGGGCAGGCGTCGAACGTGGATTTTTACAGCACGGCGGTGCTCATCGAGGAGGATGGACAGCATATGAACGGCTGCCGGCAATCTAGGAAGCGGTAATCGCGCTGCCTTGCATTATCTTCATCTTCACTGGTTTAGCGGTTGGCTTCTCTGGTTTCTCCTGTCATTAAATGAAATAGCAGAAGGATCAATGAATTTTCCACTGCACCGGTCTGAATCTACTAGAGTCGATGTATTGATAGCAGCACATCTGCATATCTTGGTACATTTTAGTTTTCAAATTAGTTAATAGTTGGTACGATCAGTGGAAGCCTAGACTCGCCCTGCTTGTGTGTGGAATGAAAACACACAGCGGTGTAGGTTTCAAAAATCTTGGATTATTCGAAATGCAGATAAGGGACAGAGTAAAAAAAAACCATACCTTTTCAGGAGAAGTACAATATGCCTCCAGCTCCCTCCTTACAAATGTTGGCAGAATAAAAGCAGCCCTATGAATCTGTTAAACAAAAAAACGGGTTGACGATTAACTACTGGCCAACAAAGTCTGGAATCTCGAATCGGTGTTGCAACAAAGAACACCTTTTAAGCCAAAAATATAAACAAGAAAAAGGGGGCTGTCAAAGGCATAAGGTCAAACCTCCGAATTGTAAAACCTCATTTCTCTTCCAGCTTCAGTAGCTCCTTCAATTTTCTCGATTGGATTCACAGGAGTCAAGAAGTTCACCGGTGGACCTTCCTTCGCGCATAGCAAAAATCCAATGACACCACTACAAATATTTAGATGGTTAGCTTAGATAGATATGAACTGAGTAGGCAGATAATTCTAAACAACAGGGAGCTACAGCTGACTGAAAAATTGCTTATGCTTTGCACCACAAATGTTCAGAAATGGATTTTTGTTTACAACTGCATATTATGGTTGACTGTAATCATTCATTATTATATATAAGAATCTCGGCATCGGATGCAGTGAGCAGAGGCCACCTGCTTAAGTAGAGATCATGCAAGGAATATCCGAGAAAGGGTTTGTATGCTAATTGGCCAACCTACAACCTATTAATTACTCCATTAAGTTAGAGTAGGAGACTAGTAGCTCATAATAAGCATTTCAAACAATCCATAATTTTTTTCAGCTTCAGCTCATTCCTTATGCAACCTCTGGCAAATTAGCTCAAAGTTTAGGATGCTTTGCCTAGACTAGATATTTGAGATTTCAACAGAAACTGAAATATGAATGTGTAAAAATATAACAACAAATGGATATATGGAAGTTACAGAAGAAAAAGCTAACACAGATGATGCAGAGAAGTAGATAACCTAGGATATGTTGGAACGCTTGCCCATGCATAGTGCACGCCACCCTTGAATGTCTCACGACAGATACAGAGCATATCCTGGATTAGATGTGTGTGCAGCCACATACTCTCAGCTAGATTAGAAAGAACACCACCAGGTTTTAATGCTCTATAAATTGTCTGAAAAAAGGGCTTCTCCACAAGCTCCTGAGCTGGCCCTGTAACATGTTATGTGAAAGAAAGTTCAAACATCTCCACAAAACAACCATATAAATCAAACCTATAGAAATGAAATTTTAATGTCCTTAATCAAAACAAAAGGACCGCAGTTACATGATGTAGTAATAGCAAGAACTCACCAATTGGATCTGATGAATCAACAATAATGGCATCATATTTTCCTTCTGGAGCATTTCTTAAGAATTCCACAGCTGCAATGCAAGTTTACTATGAAATTTACATAATCAAGACTATCATTTAGCAGACATGATGTCAAGATTGAGATGGTATAGAATCTATAAACATTATACAGAATATCGCCAGCTTAAAAACTTCTTAACTCTTAACGTACCATCCCCAACATGAAGTCGGACACGGGGATCTTCATATCCAACATATAAATGTGGGAAAAAATCTTTACAAACCTGCATAGTTTGAAGGCATACATAAGTATAGGACTATTTAGATGAAATATTTCCAAGCAAAAGCAAGAGATGGTTCATACATCAATAACTAGCTGATCAATCTCACATATGTCTATAGTCTCCACTGAATCATGCTTTGCTACTTCTCGTAGTACACCACCATCACCACCCCCGACAACCAAAACCTGCATTGAAGAAAATTGAGTCTCTCTTTAGTACTCCCTCCGTCTCAGAATAGAAGGCACCCTTAAATTTCGCTCGTCAACGACGTACACCTTTGACCGTGATTTGTACTTATAGTTTTCCCACAAAATTCATATAATAAGACATGAAATGAAAGAACTTTGCAAGACGAACCATTTATACGTTATCAATCCATATAGTTTAGTATATATTAGTGGTCAAAGTCGAACCTCAAAGACCAGCACGAAAATAGCGCGCCTTATAATTTGGGACCGAGGGAGTATAAAGATTTAGGAGACTCTACGTCAGAAAATAAGTGAATACTCGCAATCCAGTAATTGCACATAAAAGGAGAATTCTACTGTAGTACCTGTAGAAAAATGCTCTAACTCAATTTAAATGCTAAATCCAGTAAGTTGACAACATAAATGTACAAACATATGACTGAGAACAAAATACATACATTTTTAGGAGATGGAATTGAGCATAGTGGAAGGTGAGCAACCATTTCCTGGTAGGCACATTCATCCTTGTCAGTCAGCTGAACAATACCATCAAGGACAAGGACATTTCCATATGTTGAAGACTGCGTACACAATTTAACGTGTTACATATTACTATGTTCAACAAACTCGGGCAACGTGCACACAATTAGAAGATCGAGAGTAACCTCAAAAACTAAAACTTCTTGGTAAGGTGATCTCCCCTGGTACAAAATCTTTTCCACCTTCAACGAATGAGCCTCTCCTGTATAGAAGAAGTAACTGTTGTTACAATCCTGATGAGCTCAAGCAAGTGGCTTACTTCAGTATTATGCTGACTTAGAGATCGAAGACTTTTTTTTTCATATATTACAACCCTGACCAGCTCAAGCAAGTAGATTAATTCAGGATTATGCTATGGAGAGATCAAAGAATTTTACAAGGCCTGTACTGGAACAGCAGTTTTCTGGCGTAATCAGAGAAAAAGCACTTCAAATAGTAAAGTGTAAAATGCCGTTTCCGATATGCCGTTTTGAACTTTCAGGTACCATATCTACTTGGATAACGCGATACCCAAAATATTATGGAATCATCGCATTATTCTGGTGAGAAGATTCCATTTGTCATTTTCAACCAGTCTTGTGCTTATGAGGGACGAGGTGGTAATGGACTGACGAATTTCATTTCATGAAACGAACAAGTGGATTACATTAACAATTAGATCAATGGTAAAATCACCATCTAGTTCCTCGAAGCAATGCTCTTTACAGTTTCTGCCAGAGAAAAGGTTACAACGGATTTGAAAGTTTAGGGGTATCCTGGGAAAACGTATATTAGTGAAATAAATTGTCACTCTCATAGAAAAAGGAACAGCATTTGCATTTGAGAAAAAACATGGTGAAAGAACATGGATTAAAGAGGAATCAGGGTATACCAGGCCACATTGGATTGTTGAAGTACTGCACTTTGCTTGTTTGACCTGAAAATGCAGCAACATGGTTTTAGATATCAGAAAAATAGAATTTTTTGTATGCCCTTGTAGTTCCCACTTCCCTTTAATGCAATAATACAGGACCAATCTGAACATACGTACCAGATTGTGAGCGGTGTTCTGTGAACCAACCAGACACCACAGTTTCGTGGCACTTGGCCTCCGACTCCGGCACAGCAGCCTTTGCCTTGACGCAGCAAGGAGGTAGCGGCTTGCAGGAACCATCAACCCCACTCCCCTTTGTCTGTGCTGCTGCTGCGGAAACATTTCTTGCGCCTCCACCCTCCATGAACCCTGATTTTCTTTAAAGTTCCCAGCCTCTGTCAACAGAACAATAGAAACGATAAAAACTTAAGTCAGCAACAGGGATCATTTTTCACTGGGTACGCAGCAAAAGGTACAAATTTAGTTGAAAACCACAAAACAGGAACAGAGGCTAAGGTGCTAACCTTAAAATTCAAACAAACAAGTAGTATTATATGCAATCAACATGATTGAGAGGAAATGAATTGAATTATCTTTTGTACTCACGCTTTCCCTATCTCAGTTTGAGGCTTAGCTGGTAGTTAAAAGCCGAGATTTTCCCTCATATTTCAGTTCTCAACAGTCATCCAATCCTTTATACTACTTAATACAACGGAACTCAACAAGTTACCAAGACAACAGCGCATATGGATATGGTGAAATTAGCTCTGCACCTAGTACTAATATCACACTGGCCACTTTATTGTACAACAAAAAATTAACAAAGTATCAAACATGCCTACGAGGAGCAATTTGCATCCAACGGTTCTAGAGGTAGCAGTCATAGGCTCATAGCTCCGTGAAGATGAAACTCCTCACCCAAAACAGCTATAAATTAAACAAAAGGCGGGCTTATTTAGCAAACTCAATTTTCACCAGGCTTACAATTTTCCTGTTTTTTGCCAAACTATCGTTACCGGGTTGCTAACGGTAAGGAACAAATCGATAGCCAAACTGAAGGACAGGAAAAAGAAGAGAATATTAATTCGCAAAGAAACAATATAACCCTTAGTCTTTCATTTCAAGATGAAAACTCGAATCTTAAGAGGATAAAAAGCATAAGAAAAAACAAACAAACCACCTAAAAATCACCAATACACTTTTTTTTCAAATGGGAACTCCAATTTTATCAATACAAGAGAAAATGTTGCGAGCGCAGGGTAAAATCAAGATTTTTTTTCAGGAAGACGCATTATCTTTTAATGTAATCATGTACTGTATTGCTAAAGGAAGGGAAAGCAACTGTCAACGGAAATTACTCCCTCAAAATTAGTAGCTGCTAAGAAACAATTCACAGATCATCTTTAACCCCCGCAGATTCTTAGCAACGAACGCTGCCAACTAATAAATCGAAAATGCTGGAAGCGCTTTGTAGAGATCAGAGAGACTAAATCGACGCGGAACATGTACTTAAAAGCACAGTCAAATGCAACGCCACGAGCAGATCGACCAACTACCCCAGTTTAAGCTGCTTAACCGAAGTGGAAACAAGTGACACAAAGAAACAAACACCTTGTGTGCACTCTGAAGAAGACGAAGGGGTGGTAGTTAAATAAACAACAGATGATATCTTTTTTTCGTAAAGAAAGATATCTCTAGGAGTCCGCTTACGGATCGCACTCGAACACGAGCAACCACACGGCGACACGCGAGCTCACTCGCTCAGTCAGTCACTCACTCACTCGCACGCCGAGAAGAGGACGAAGAGATCGACAGGCAACAGGAAACATCTGCCCGTGTCACGGTTCCGCAAAGCCCCTTCACGGGCTAAAAAACCATAAAAAAGGACCCCTGACGGCACCGACAACAACGGAAAAATTCTAGAAAACCTGCAGGGCTAACTTAAAACTGAGTCCGAGAGTTGGAGTTGCGAAAAATTGCAGGAACGTCCCCCAGAAAAATTAGCACGAAAAGGGAGCTCCTAAATCCTAATACACAGATCTTCGACGGGAAACAAACAAAGTCATGCCAGAACAGAGCACGAAGTATGTCAAAAAAAAAAAAACAGAACACGAAGCAAGTAATTAAGGTCCATAGAAAGCTTCCAAATAAGTACTCTAGCACTAAGGTCTATAGAAGCTCGGAGAGACAGGCGTGCTCGTTCCAGCTCTCACCTGGTGCCCTCGACACGCGAACCGCGAGAGGAGGAGGAGGATGTGCTGCTGGTGGTGGTGGGAGAGAATGGATGGGGACATGGAGTGGGCGAGAAGAAGAGAGGCCTGCCTAAATAGGCGACGATGTGTAGTGCAGGTTGTTGCATGATGCTGCGCTGGCTGGTCAGTGTTCCTCCTCTTCTGGTGCCGCCTATGGGGATGGGGCCTAGGAGCAGTAGGAGGTAGAGAGAAACGAAGAACTCGTGCTGATTTTGTCAAAGCAAAATAAAGGTCGGAATGCGATGCTCTTCTTCAGATAACCAAACAGATAACCCGGCCGAAACGTGTTAGCCGTCAGCTCCAACGGATTAGACGTACCTTTGACGTGATGTGGCTTCGCATCCGATTCCTCTTTAATCTTGCAAAGAAAACGAAAGCTTCGAACAGCAGAAAGATGAAAGTGGTTTTCCCCCGATACATATCTCACTGAACCCGTGAACTAACCGATAACCCGGTCCACTGCGAGAAGGCGAGTACTTGATGATCTATCGGCTATCAGGTAACCCGGCAAACAAATATGTATTGGCAAGAAGAGAATCTAGCTCACTTGATTACGTTTTTTCTTATTTCGAAATGAGGAGCGAAGCCCCAGCCTTTACATCGAAACAATGCACACAACTTTTTTTATTATTAAAAAGAGAAAACAAAGAAAGCTCACCTATTAGGTGCGGCTCGTTAAATACCCACCTAGAAAAATCTAAACATGGTTTTAACTTACTTTAATTATGCAAGTTTTGTTGGATAAGACAGGCATGCTAGATCAACATGGCGTAAGAAAAATGTAAAGATTGGAGGATGTCATCGAAGATCATGTACCGTCGTTTCTTCACCATTTGTTCCGTTCCTCGCGTATGTTGTGGGATTGTAACACGATAATTAGCAGGGGAAAATGCAAAGTCAATTGGTGAAAGGTTTGCCGCCCCAAGTACCTTGGTCGTGTGAGAATTCAGGACCTGGAATTTTTTTCCGTGCTTTTTTGGCTTCGATGGCTATGGTTCAAAGGCGCGGCACCAGAAAAGTCGTCGGTTGGCTTTGCGAAGCCAAATGATCAGGCGGACATGCAAGTTTTCAACGCTGCCACCAGGGTGACATACTATTGGGGATGGGGAGAGGGTGTGTCCTTTTGGTCATCATCCTGGCTAGATGGATTCATCCCTAAGTTGGTAGCCCCAAAGATTTTTTAGGCTTCAAATAGGAAAAAGATCAATTCAAACGCCCTTATGAACCTGCAATTGTTCTTTGACCTTTCGGTTCACAACTTCACGGTTGAGCACACTGCCTAGTTCATCGACCTTTGGGGCCCCCTGCAGGATGTCATGTTATCCCTTGGCATTGAGGACTCGATCGATTGGACCCTCACAGCCGATGAGCCTATTTGATAAGCTCGGCTTACAAGACTTAGGGCGTGTTCGGATGTCCTCCAGCTTCCCGAAATCTGCCGATCCGGCTTCCAAATCGCGAATTTTGCTTCCCGGCCGGAGCGTATAACGTTCGGCGCTGCTCCACTTCGCGATTGGGCTGGAAGCCCAAACTGGCTGGGCCAGCCTGCTCTGTCCACTAGATTCGGCCTTCTAGCCCAGGGATAAACCAATCCGTATGTAAAGTTTGGCTGGGCTATTCGCTTTGTTGGACGGCCTGTTAGGAGGGGCGAGCAGAATCTTTTTTTTCTTCCGATTTTGGCTATGAGCTGCTACTCGAAGTACACGAACAGGAGCACTGGAGAAGGACTCCCAGATCGGAGCCGCTGCTGGTGCTTGACTTGACGGAGGGAGGCCGGCCGCTGCTGGTGCTTGAAGGAGGGAGGCCCGCCGGTGCTGGATCTCGACGGAGGAGCCCGGCGGCGCGGGCGATGCGAGCGGGCGTCACTCGTGAGGACGGATCGGAGCAGGCGTCGCCGGTGAAGGGGCGGAGGTGCAGGGGACGTGAAGGGCTTGCGCAGGGGCGTGCGGCCGGAGGATACAGGCTCGCGGCGGCTAGCTCACCAGTTCGTCTTCCCGTCCCTGCCTCTAGAGCTCTCAATCCAGCGAACGGCGAGGTGGCGAGATATGTTGCAGTGGTGGATGAAGGAGGAGGACGGATGCGGTTAAGCGAACGAGGAGGAGCGGAGGACGGGATCGAAACGTTTTCTTCACTTGGCGGTGGCATACCTTCGTAATTTCAGGCTGCTCCGCGATTTGCTGATTCGCGAATCGGCGAAAGTGGTGCTCCGCGTTTTGTACAGCGAACTGGGCTAGCTTCTCGGATCTGGCTTCGCGGATTTGGGACGTTCGGCAGTGCTCCACGGTGGATTTTTGGGAAGCTGGAAGCTGGAGGACATCCGAACACGCCCTTAGTTCATGGATTCCATAGAAGACATGGGCTCCTCCAAAATGCTTTTTTCGCCTGGCTAGCTTTCCAGAACAGGTTTTGGATTCCGATCGATGGGAATTTTTTGCGTGGCCCCATGTGCTTGCCAACTCGAGACGACAAGGTACTTCTCTTCTATTGTTGCTATTCCAGGCAGACCTGGCAGGGTGTGGGCTCTTATGCCCTTCCCTTCTTCAGTGCTTGGGCTTCGACCATCCTACAATGCTTCAATATTAGTTGGCCATCTCGTAGACGCCGACATCATCCCAAAAAGGGCTCATGTGAGTCATTTCCTGGCAGCGTGGGAAAATTGGAAGAAAAGAAATATTAGGGTGTTCAGTAAGAAATATTTCACGGTGGCAGCGCTTCTGCAAATAATTAAAGGACGAAGACAAGGATTGGATCTTAGTCTCAGGTGCAAAAGCATTTAGCCGAAATAGTCGCTTAAATCTTTTTGTTTCCTTCTATATTTTGTTATTTGAATGGCTTGGGCTGCTCGATATTTGCTCATGCTATATCAATATAAAAGACAAACATTTTTCCTCGTTAAAAAAATCTAGACGGATTTTCACTTGATGAGGTGGCTAATGCGACAAATATTTAACTATAAGGGTAAAAGTGTAATTCACTTTCAATAAAAACGTAAAACAACAAAATTGATACTTTGAAAGGGTCAACTCTTATTTTTAGTGAAAGTGGCTATACTAGCATATATATAATCACTTTTTTTTGCGAGAAACTGTTCACTTATTACTCTTGATGCATGCAACTTATTTTATATGTCCGGTGCGATGTCGTGCATGTCTTTTTTTTTCTTCACAAAATGATATTGCCATTAGTCTGCCTTACACACTACAGTGCTATCATGTGTAAACTACATTCCAATAAACAAGACTAACAAATTTTGTCAAAAGTTATAACTTGCTATTTCAAATTTATATCTTTGATGTTCACCTTTTGTCTATTAACTTGGTCAATTTTAGAAAATGTCGTTTTGCTACTAAATTTAGGTTCGTTGTTTCGTTGGGACGGTTGGAGTATTATTACTATTTCTAGTGATTGACATGTGAAGTTTTTTTTTTTGAAATTTAAAAACACTTTATAAATAATAAGCAAGTAAGTCGCCTCATTAAAAACCTTCCAGTCCCCTTAGATACCCTGGTAAGGAAAAGAGTGCGTAAGAAACTTGCTGTCTCACGCGTCCACAATGGTTACATCATTTGAGATTACATGGACTATGCAAGGAGGGGGATCCCCATGCCAAATTTGCTGATTGGCCTCATTAAACCTAGCTAATTCATGTGCTGCCATGTTAGCCTCCCTAGGGCAGTGAGAGAATTTGACACGTGCAAAGCTTCGACAGAGAAAAGCACACTCCTCATATATCACCGCAACAGCTCTAAGAGAATTGCCGCCGTCTTGCATGGTATCAATGACCTCCAGACATGTGAAGTTAGTTGGAGCTGAGCCATACACGAATACAGATTTAGTTGGGTCCACCCGTCCGTGTCATTTTTCATCGCATTCGAACAGTGTACCTGCATTTATATATGCACGCCAGCAGTTTTCCACATTTCCTTCCGGACGTAGGCGACTATGTGGTCGATGCATCAAAACTATGTACAAGTACAAAAATGTCAGGCTACGAGGGGCTCATATATTTGGCCTACAGAAGATGAGAAGAAACCATGGTCTGTCGGTAGGGACAGTTCCATCCATGTGACTGCAACATGTTACCAATCTTATTTTCTTATTAGGGGAATTCCATGTAGGCGAGTTTGCTGCACAGATGGTGTGCTTGGATTGGAAATGGACGTGATCAAATGGATAGGATGCGGATGTGGTACTGGATTCGGATGGTCCATCCGGTTGGATGTGAGTGGGAAGAAGAGAGTGACCGGTACCGTTGCCACGCACGTTCGTCTCCAGAAAAACAAAACCTGCCAGGTGCGTGGCTGTGGCTCATGTGGCCAAGATCGCGATGGCTTTTGTCCAACAGCTGGTTCTTCACTCTCAGCCAAATAGTAGTATAATTTAAAATCTGAAATGTTTTTTTAGTTTGGCAATCGATATGCCGTTCGATTACATAAAGAAAAATGACTGAGAATTCTCCAACAACCCCCTCCCCCGCGTCGCTCTTGCCAATGGCGACACGGGGAGACTCGCCCCAAACCCTAACACTACATCCGTCCCCCCCCCCACCCCCTCCGTGCCTGCGCCGCCGCCGGAGGAAGCCACCAGGTGAAGCTCGCGTGGCCGATGGTGGCGGCGGGGCTCAGTGGGATTCGGCGGTTTGCTGGCGCGCCTGCGTCCTCCTCTTGGCGGGTTCATGCAGGCTCTGCCGGTGGCTAGGCGCGACGTGCGGCGGCGAGGCTCGGCGAGTGGTGGTGGGACGTCGTGGTGGAACTTGATGACCCACAAGTATAGGGGATCACAACAGTCTTCGAGTGAAGTAAAACCCAAATTTATTGATTCGGCACAAGAGAGACAAAGAATATTTATAAGTCTTAGCAGCTGAGTTGTCAATTCAGCCGCACTTGGAAACAAACTTGCTGGGCACAATTTATCAGTAGCAACAATAATATAGTAGTAGCAATGGAGTAATAATAGGAACAGTAAAATAAATGCAGCAGTAAAAACAGCAGTAGCAATTGTAATAAACAGCAACATTAAAATATTGTAGGCATATGGACAAAAAACGGGCGCTGCATGGATAAGATAGCTCACGTAATAGTCATAACACAGGGCATTTGCAGGTAAACAATAATAAAGCATCCAGATACTAATCAAACATAGGCACGTGTTCCGTATTTAGTCGTGCGTGCTTGCAACAAGAATCTTGCACGACATCTTTTGTCATACCGACCCGTTTTCAACGGGGCCAATCATGGATTCTTCTGGTAATTAAGGTACTCCTTCTAATAGAGCACGGAGCAAATCATTAACACTCCATGAACACATGTGATACTCAAGTCACAGCCATCCCCTTCGTATGTCCCAATTGTTGTCACTTTGGGGCTTCGGGTTCCGGACAATAACAGGTACATACAACTCGTAGATATGATTCAAAACAATAATTATACTCATGAAAATATAACATGTTCAGATCTGAAATCATGGCACTCGGGGACTAAGTGTCAAGCATTAAGCACACCAAGTTGCAACAACGCTAAATAGCACACACAACGGATACTAGGCACCATGTCCTAACAATCTGACATCTATTACATGAATAATCTCACCCAATCCCTACCATCCCTTTCAGCCTACAACGGGAATTACGGATGGGGGAATCATGGATGGTTGATGGAGAGCGGTGGTGATGACGATGACGATGATCTCCTCCAAATCTCCGTCCCCGCAGGGTGCCGGAACATGAACTTCTGATCCCCGAACTAGGGTTTTCGGTGGCGGCGGAGCTCGGAAGTGTTTCTCGTAAAATCGTCTGGGGGTCGTGAGTTTTTAGTCGAGGGAAATAAGCAGTCACAGGGCGTCGCGAGGGGGCACACAAAGCAGCCTGACGCCACCTCAGCGCGGCCCCACCTCTGGCGCGCCGGGTGGTCGCCTGGAGCCCGTGGACCCCGTCTACAGTCTGTCTTCTGGCTCTGTGAGTTTTCTGGTAAAGTAGAATTTCTAGAATTTTCCGGCAATTTTACAAGAACTTTGATTTCTGCACAAAAATAAGACGCCAAGGCAATTCTGCTGAAAACAATGTTAGTCCGTATTAATTTCATTTCAATCATGTGAAAATTAGAGGAAAAACAATAGCAAAAGTGTTTGGAAAAGTAGATACGTTTTGGACATATCAGAACTCCACAGGCGCGACCCGATGTCCGGGCCCTGGATGGGCTGGGCGCACCATCTTTCGTCGGCGTTGTGGGCGCTCGGATCCGCCCCTCGGCAGCCGTGCGGTGGCGCGCATGGGCCGTGTCGACGCGTGTTGTAGGGCTGCTGCCCGAAACCATGGTGGTTCTAGGCCTCGGGTAGAGCTCCTCTGCTTCTGGCGGCATGGTTCTCGGCGGGGTATGGTGGCTGGCGCTGCTTCCGGTGGCCTGGAGGATCTGGCGCCTGTGCTGATGTTTGGCCGTGGGTGGTCTCCGCGAGGTGTGGTTGGCTGCAGCGGTTACTGGTGGTGATCGACTTCCTTCTTCTGTAGGGATGTGCTCAAACTTCAGGTGAGAACCATGCATCGACTATGTCGTTGCCGGCGGAAGCGGTGTCTTTTGGACGTTGTTTCCTCTCAAGAGGTGCCATTTGGCGACAGTTGTTTGCTTTGTGGCCTTCGGGTGAAAACCTAGGATCCCGCTTGCTGGATCGGATGACGGTGTTGTGGCGACAACACAATCTCCCTGGAGGCGTCATCTTGGAGACCCAAAGGATGGCTTATGTTGCTGCGTGTGGTTGACGGTGTTGAGTTTGGTGGTGGTGGTGTGGCCAGTTTGGGGCCGATGGTGGTGTGTTTGTTCTTCTTCTGGTGTTCTCTTTGGCTGGCCCTCGCGGGGTCTCGGTCCTGCTGTTGTGCTTGCTCGAGACCCTCCCATGGTTGTCGTTGTATTGTGGAGAGTTTCGGGCTCTTGGTAACGTCTTGCCTCGCATTTCCTCAATGACGACACAATGATGACACCCTAACCTGGTTTTGTCTCGACCTCCCATGGCGGAGCTCACAGTTAAGGTTCGTGCTAGGTGCTAGGCTTGGCACTGGATGATTGTGGATGTTCCTGAGTTGTGTCGTGGGATTAGAAACGCACGTCGGTGTGGCGCTTGGTTGTCTGTTGAATCTTGGTATTGTGATCACTCGACAACACTCCTGATCTACTTTTCCTCTCATGGTGGCTCCTGCCGTTCCCTTTCCTCTCTTATTTTTTTCTTTTTTGTCTTCGCTTCCCTTGTATCCCCTTGTAATCTCTCTAATCTGTTTGTAAGAACATGGCATGCCCGGCTAATTTCGAGTGAACGTAACAAGCGGTGGGGATTCCCGCCCTCTGTCAATCTCGAAAAAGATAGAAAGAAAATTTATGTACGTGAGGTTTTGCAAAGAAAGCAAATGTTCAAGAAAAAAGGCCTAAACAGCTTGGTGAACGTCTCCAAAATCTTGTGAGTGCGCAAAAGCCCTTTGTTCCAACTATTTTTTTGACCAATTGATTGTTGTAACTTCAACAGCTCGTTGGGAAACCCTAAGAGGAAGGTCTGATGCAGCGTAGCGGAAGTTTTCTCTTGATTTCAAAACCAAGGTCATCGAACCAGTAAGAATTGAGAGAATTCAACACGGTGTCAACCTGGCGCTAGCAAGTTGACGTGGACCTGCACACAACGCAATCAAAGTACTTTGCCCAAACGAAACAGGAAGATTGTCAATCTCCCTGGTTTGCTGAAAACAAATGATTAAACGTATGGTGTGGAAAATAATTATGAATGCAAAAGTGAATAGCGAGAAAATGATGGTGGGAAGCAGTGGAAACGGTGTTTTTATCAGTGTAAAAGAATGGACCGGGGTCCACAGTTCACTAGAGGTGTCTCTCCATAAAATAGATAAACATACATGTTGGGTAAACAAATTACAACTGTGCAATTGATAAATTTTAAGGGCATTCCAATGCTATCATAACAAGCTATTGTTCCCTGTAGTATTTAATTGGGCATTACAACAAAATATATAGACCGCTTGCTAGCTGCATCTATGACTAAAAATCCACCCCGGAATCGCTATCCAGCAAGTCACATGAAAGTATTAAGTTGCAAGTAACAGATAATTGCAATAAGCAAAGTGTGTAATGTAAGCAATGCATATAACACGTAGAAATAACACTGCTGTTTTACACCTAGTAGCAACAGCACATCCCAGTCTTAGTGGGTTCAGGAGGCATGAACCCACTATATAGCATAAATACCCTATTTTGGAGACACTAGCAACTACTTGGCCAAATCAACCACTAGCATCGGAGAGCATGTAAGATCATAAATAAAACATATAGATAAATAAATGAACAAACTTGACCATAACTTCACAATTCATCGGATCCCAGCAAACACAACATCTAGCATTACATAAAGATTATCTTGATCATGTTAGGCAGCTCACAAGATCTAAACATAGTAGCACAAGGAGAAGAGACAACTATCTAGCTACTGCTATGGACCCATAGTCCAATAGTAGAGTACTCACACATCACTCCGGAGCAGGCATGGTGGTGTAGAGCCCTCCGATGATGATTTACCCCTCTGGCAGAGTGACGGGAAGAGCACTAGAGCCCTCCCAAACTAAGGTTGGTGATGGCGGTGGCTCGGATATCTTTCATGGAAATTGTTTGGGGTTTTAGGGTTTTCAGGACGAGGGGAATATATAGGCGAAGAGGCGGCGCCGGAGGGCACCACGGGGCCCAGATGACCCCGGGCGCAGGCACACCTCTGGCCGCGCCTGGGTGGCGCATGGCCACCCAGGGTCGCCTCCCCGGCTGCCCTTTGGACCCGTTTTCGTATCTTCGTAAAACTGACCTCCGTCAAATTTTAGGTCTTTCGAAGAATATTCCTTACTAGGTTTTCTGAAACAAAAAGACAGCAGAAAACAGGAACTGCACTATGGCATCTTGTTAATAGGTTAGTTCCAGAAAATGAATAAAATGATATAAACTATAAATAAAACGTGTAGCATTTGATATAAAACAAGCATGAAACATAAAAAATTATAGATACGTTTGAGACGTATTAACATCCCCAAGCTTAATTCCTGCTCGTCCTCGAGTAGGTAAATCATAACAAAGATAATTTTTAAAGTGACATGCTTTTAACATAATTATCAAATAGTAATGCACAACATGTGAACTGAGATCAAATAATTCAAATCAAGTGTCTATAGTTGATATTAAACTAACAATGCTAAAACACAATAGTCAAATCCTTTAATGAATGCTGCTTTGGAGACTTGAAACCGTACAAAGTTCATTATAGATTACTTAAGTATCCAATGCAGTTGCATCCATCCTTTCTACTCAAGCTTTAAGCACGTTTTCACAACATACCACGGATCCAGTCAAGTGACCAAAAATCACACATGTAATGACTAAACTTGTTTTGAAGTTTTACTCAACCGGTGAGCGTTAGCATTTGGTTTTGGCACCAGGATGTTATGGCTAAAAGAACATGAATGGGGTTTGTAAGGCCAATGGAAGAAAGTCTCACAAATCTATAAGTGATCATTAGACAAGAGGAAGTCTTATAATCAAATCTATGCAAGGAGTAGTGATTGCCATACAACGGATGCACATAGAGCTATAAGTGTATGAAAACTCTCCAAATGAACTAGTGGGGGTGCATCCAACATGGTTGCTCATGAAGATCTAGAACACTTTTGAGGAGGCTCATCATTGGAATATACAACCCAAGTTTTAAAATGTAAAGTTCCCTACATTGTTATACTAGTGAAACATGAAAACTCTCTCAACTGAAGCATACGTGCTGAACATGAGCACTCTGAAACGCAGATGCTAAACATGAGCACAAGTGTGAAATAAAGGATAATAATGTTGCCCCTCTCTCTTTATTTTTCTCTTTTCTGCCTTTTCACTTTTTTTCCCGCTTTTTTGCTTTTTGGGTGGCCTACATGGCTCTTTTGAACTTTTCCTCCCTCACCGGTAGGGGCAACATCCTAATTGAAAACACACTTTTGATACAAATAATTCATAATTAAAAAAAAATGATGTATAAAACTGAATGCCTCTACTAGTGTAGTAGGATGTGCAATGACCTAGCGTAACATGGGCAAAACCACACATCAGTTGTATATGATCATGCAAAGCAATATAACAATAATGAATGACAACAAGTCATGTAATGTAAAATGGAAGTTGCATGGCAATATATCTCGGAACGGCTATGGAAATACCGTGGTAGGTAGGTATGGTTGTTGTTTTAAGGAAGATGTATAGTCTTATGTGTAGGAGAACAAAAGAAAGTCCTCTCACGGGGTTAGGATGTACTGGCGAAGTATGCACCAAGTCTCAATGTGAGAAGACAGCAATGCACAACACCGAAGAGGTTAGCAAATTTGGATGGTGAAAGTGCCAAAAACCGTAAATCAACATTAGTCAAAAATAACTCACAAGTATATTGCAAACGACTCATAATAAAAATCACTCAAGGAGGGCCGTTCACAGCGGTACAAGTACGCCGTTAGATCCCTCGATCTTAGCACGCAACCATGTTATTACGAATTATTTTCAAACTTGAACATCTATCAAGAACAACTACACCTTCAACAATTAATAGTGTTTGTAGTACGACCCAAGCTTTACAGAAACTACCAATAAAAGAGCATTAACTTATGCAACCATCAAGTTTTAACATTTATTTTTTAGTACCTAAAAACAGTTGCAAGGAATTAAGTTATCACAATTCAAACGACGATTTACAAGACTATGCAAGTTTTTCATCATACCACTACCACATTCATAACATTTTCCGTTCCAACCAAACACCAATCAACTTATTTAAAAAACTTTCCAAAGAAATATAAGTGAAGCAAGAGAGTACTTTCTACAAAATAACTAATAGCTCTGAACAAGAGATACATGAAAAACAAGAGCTAGAAGCAAACAGAACGAAAACTGAATACTCAACAAGTATAAGTGAAGAACGAAGACTGTTCTATAAAAAAGCGAAGCGTGTCTCTCTCCCAAACAAGAGTGATAGGATCCAACATAGTTATGACCAGCAAACAAAACATAAACAAAACTGAAAAAAAAAACATAAGGACGCTCCAAGAATAACACTTACGTGTGAAGAAATAAAAATATAGTCTCACTAGAGATGACCAAATATGTAATGATTATCACCAATAAACCTTCATGGAACAAACAAGACGGATACCATGATTTGCTTTGGTACAGTCATCATGAACTTCAATGATACAATACCACTCACGGTAGAAAAGAAACATAATGGCCAAATATATTTATGTAGCAACCGATCATTGTAGATCTTTATATACATTGAATATGACTATAAACATCGAATGCTAGAAATTGATTCAATTGCTCCAATACATTCCAGCCAACATGGGTCAAAATTTCAGATGGGCGTCCAAACTACCGGTTTCTAGGGAACTCTTCAAGCCAACATGGTGTGTATGTAAAGGAATATCTGATAATGGACCCATCGCTATGGAAGCGCCTGAAATGATTATAGTTTGTTGGGTACATATTTCCTAAGCTTTCAACCCTTGATGTATTCAAGAAAAAGGCCAGCCCTTTCTCCATTGATTCACTCAGGAACACAACTTCTCTATGTGGATGAAATCCGAGTATCCTAATTTTAGGCACATAAAATAAAGTCTCTTCATACAAGTCACACAAGTCACACTCGTTCATTTCTCTGCTGACAAGCTTCTGTTTCTTCATTGTGTTCTTGTTCTCTCCTGAGTGATATCCTTCAGTTTCGATATCATCAAGATCGTCACTATCAGAGTTCCATACAAGCTTTTCTTCGACTATATTGTTCTTCCTGTATTTTGGAAGATGTGAACAATATAAGTTGTAGTTAACATCCTTTACCATCCAACGTCCATGAACTTGTCTGTGAGGAGCGAGCATGACCTGAAGATCTTTATCTTGCTTCAACATCCACTCCATTTGACCAAATGATTCATCAAGGATCCAAACCCGAAGGCGATAGTTATCAAGTGCCGCAAAGTATACCCCATTTTTCGATTTGTCTAGATAATAAGTTGGATGTATGCTCGGGCCCACACCCACACCAACTGGTGGTCCAATTACACGGTACTTGTTGTTTGAGAGGGATATTCTGCAAAGTCAAAGTACTGTTCAGAAAAAAGTTGACAGAAAAACCAATATTTCACTAAAGGAGGATAAAAAAATATCATAATGAGGCGTTGTGGGTACCCACCTTACAACGAAATTGGCTCCACGATGCACGTAAAGTGCCCCCCTCCAGTTGACAGCAAATTGTGTCAAACCCAACGGCGTCATATTGGTGACGGTCCCTGCAATATCACCTTCTCCAACAAAGTACCTGAACTCCCATTGACATGAGCTTCATGAGAAGACACGCAAGATGCATGGAGACGATGGTTTTTCCACTAATGGATCAACGTAGTCCTCAAAATTAATGGTACATAGTTGGGGGATTATGAACACCTCATAATGTGGTGACAGTGTTGGATCAAAGACTAGATACTTCCTGAAAATTGTATCGCTAACGCCATCCGTCGGCATGGCAGGTGGCGGTGGGGGCAAAGGATCCCAACATCGTGTAGTGGGGTTGACCACGTATGCGTTGAGCAAAAGGAGACCATTGCAGTGATGAAGAACATCATAGTTCCGCCAATCTAGATAGTAATCGTGGTCATAGACCTTGATGGAGGTGTTGGTGTTGGGCAAGAAGTCGAGCTTTGCCGCTGATAGCTAGGGCACTCGTGGAGGAGGTAGGGCGGGCAAAGAATTCTGGGAACTTGTGGACGCTGAAGTGGAGAAAGATACCGTGGAACGAGAGCGGGAGCAGGTCCGCGCGCAGGTGTCGGCCCGCGTCGATGGCGGCGCGCCAGTCCCTGCGGACGCAACGGGACACGGCGAGCTAGCGCGGGGCGAGGCGGCGGAAGACATCAGCTAGCATGTCGTCGTCGGGCAGGATGTCGTAGTCATCATCAGCAGTCTCTCCATCGTCCGGGCGAGCAGGCTCCTCGGAACAGCCCGTGGACAGTTCCCCTGCCATAGTTTTGGAGATGAAAGGATTGAGCAGCTCAAGAGCCATGGACATCGCCCGCTCGAGGATCGATCTGGAACCCTAGCTAGTCAGTTTTTTTCTTCATAAGGCTGGGCGACTATTGATTTGTTGGGGTTGGGGGTGGTTGTTAAAATATAAATCCTACCCCTTCCCATCAGTTCGGACTTTTGGGATAGTTGGCTAGTGCATCAATTCAATATGGTATCAGAGCCAGGAGGTCTAAGGTTTTACCGATTGTCCAGCCTAGACGTGAGGGGGAGTGTTAAAATATAAATCCTATCCCTTCCCATCAGTTCGGACTTTTGGGATAGTTGGCTAGTGCATCAATTCAATAGTGGTATCAGCCTATCAGGGCCCTCTTCAGATGGCAAGTTTTATACGGTATAATCCTGGAAAAGGGACAACGGTTGAGATAGATTAGGGTCAACATGCCCATCAAGTATGAATCCTTCGTCTGGCACAAGAAGCTCGACCGTAATCTCGCCTACGGCCTCCTCCTGAAGATCGTCTCACTCCGCTCCGAGTGCCTCCGCTATCTTGCTCGCCGTAAGGAGGCCGCCGCCGTCAGTTCATCGGCTGCGTCCCGGCAGTTCTCCTCTCGGTTCGCCAATGCGGAGGAGGAGGCGAAGGAGGCCCCCCATCCACACGCTGTTTGCGTTTCCCAGGCCTCCTGCACCCGGAACCAAAACAAGCTGACAATGCGTTAAATTCAGAGACACCACCTAGGAGTATTTGGGATACTGCTCGGCGTAAATAGTCCCCTGAATATGTTTGAAATGTGAAGTAGTAGAAATCAATCTAGAGTAAGACACTTACATGGAGCAGTGACTTCTTTTTTAGTACCAAAATTTATTCTGATGAATTTGGTTGTGCATTCATTATTTGTACCTAAAAACTTATGGTTTTGCTATTTCCCACTAGAGTGAAAATTAAGTTACATCTCACTCAACTCTAATCCCATCAGATTTATATCATGATTAGTGCGTACGTGATCTACATGAGTTGCAACTAAAAAATTCTCCAGTTGCACATTTCCCAGTTTCAAGGGGATTGCACACGAGTTGCAATTAAAAAGGTTAGACATGGATTCCACATGGTTTGCACATGCAATTGTATAACGTCATCTGAGCGAGAATTAACTTAATTCTCACTCGATTGAGCGCTAGTCACTACCACTTAAATACATCAATCTCCTTCTTGATAATTCTATTGTAATCTGCCACAAGAAATCATATTATTTAGCTATTTAAACTGGAAAATTAATTTATTCTCCAATTTTTTTAATCCAGAATGCTTCCATACATTTAACATTTAAATAAACCGGTGTCACACCAATGTGATGGGTGGAAGAACGCAAAGTACTCCGGACTGAATCATTCTCATCTGAATAGGAGGTCACCCCGGGGCAAGATGACAAATCGTCAACTTGACCATGACAACGGAATCAAACAAAAGGTGCCTTTATTTTTCATGTTCCATATAGAAAAAAATAGTTGCATTGATGCTTTTTGTCTAGTTAACTTGAATCTGAGGCCTCCTTGATTTTGTCTGCCTTAATCGGAAAACTGAGGCCTCAATTTAGTGTCTTAACTATTATGGTGTGTACTACTTGTGCTACATTACAGTGGGCTGGTTTATGATTGCTCGTATTTTTAATTTGTTCTTGCACTAAGTTTTGATGTTGATGTCCATGTACATTGGTTCATATGATTTGGCCATACGGGGTAGAAATTTGGTCTTATTATATTCAGTAATCCACTTTGGCTCCCACGTGCATATGCTCCCTATAACCAAAACAAATTGGAATATCAAAGTTCTGGGAAAAATTTGAATCATACATCCCCGCGTTCAATGTGTGCAGGCAAAGTCGGTACAAACCGATATTTTTGGTGGCTTGTGTCAAAAATATACAAATATATCTCGTGAAAAGACTCATTTTAGCACAAAAAGTTGTCTTTTTTTACATAGGTCATAAAAATGGTTTTTTAATGAAACAAGTTTGTGAACACATTGGATACAACATTTTTTAGATCTTTTTGATATTTCAAAATGCCGCCTTATTATTCCTTCGGTTTGATTGCCAAAACGGCATTACATTAAGAAATTGTCCGCTTCGAAAAATGTGATAACAGATTGCCATTTTCTTCTTCTTTCATGCAACGGCGTATTTTTTACCAAATCTGGCCCTTTGGCCAAACTAATCCCGTATCTGGCCCCTCCGAAAAACTATTCTCGGATCTGGCCCCTCGGGTCGGCGCCAATGGACATGGCGCCGAAGTTGTACAGGTCGACGCCAGGGGAAAAATTGGCCGAGCTAGGTCGGCGCCAAGCATGATGGCGCCGAACCCGTGATTTTTCAAAATGATGAAAAATGTTGGCGCCGACCTGTACAACTTCGGCGCCATGTCCATTGGCGCCGACCCGAGGGGCCAGATCCGAGAATAGTTTTCCGGAGGGGCCAGATACGGGATTAGTTTGGCCGAAGGGTCAGATTTGATAAAAAATACTGCAACGGCTGGGACCCTTTTCCCCTCAGCGTGCTGTTTCTTCTCATCCAGTGGTGCATGGGGTAAGGTGACCGGTGGTACCAGGTGCTACGCCCTTTTCCTGTCGTGAAGCAACCAGTCGACCCGCGGCAAACCCATATGCAGGAAACCGGATGAATGGCGAAAAAAAAACTGGTCCTGCAGGGCTCGCTTTCGTGGCCACATCTCATTGGATGCTCTGAAATGTGGTGGCGCCTTTGATAGATAATAAATTGTACGCCCTTTGATAACAGAATGATAAGTAATAATCTACCGCTGTCGTTGTTTTTTGATAAACTATGTATTATAGGTGTGTTGTAGTTGTATACGGTTTGGGTTTGTCAAACCGTATTGCACTTGTATTGTACTCCTGTACTATCTGTACCGATATATAATGCCAAGGACGGTCCTATTGGAGCTGTGTCGTACCCATCCAAATACAATCGTTCTCTCACGTTTTCATGGTATCAGAGCCGACGGCTCGACAAACCTAGATCGTTTCCGTCGCTTCCGCATATTCACCGCCGCCATCGATGGCCTCTACTCCATTGATGTCCAGCGCTACCTCTGGAGTGCTCAGCTCCACTACCAGCCTCTCCACGCTCAGCTTCGGCGCTACCACGAGTGCAGGGGCCATGGCGTCCGTGATTCCAGCGACGCCGATCGATCTCACCAACAAGATCACAATCAAGCTCACCGCCGACAACTTTCTCTACTGGCGTGCACAGATTGTCCCAATCCTTCGGAGCAATCGCCTGCATGGATTCGTTGATGGCACTCTTCCCTGTCCGCCGGCAGAAATCCCCTCCACCGCTGGGCCGATACCCCCTCCACCGCCTTCTTCTGCTACTGGGATTTCCATCCTTTGCCTGCTTCTGCTACTGGGCCGATACCCCCTCCACCGCCTATTGGGGTTACGACCCGCCTACAGCGTGGCATACGGCAGCCTCGTAAATGGACAGATGGAACTATTGCTTGGAGTGCTGCTCGTTCTAGTCCAGCTAATCTTATTCATTCCGAGCCTCGTAATCATCATGATGCTATGTCGTGTGCTCACTGGCGTGAAGCCATGGAGGCAGAGTTCAGTGCCCTCCAAAATAACAAGACATGGCGCTTGGTTCCTCCATTGCCTGGTGTGAACATAATTGATTGCAAATGGGTGTTCAAAATAAAACAAAAGTCTGATGGGTCAATTGAGAGATACAAGGCTCGTCTGGTTGCTAAGGGATTCAAGCAGCGTTATGGTCTTGATTATGAAGATACATTCAGTCCTGTTGTTAAACCGACCACTATTCGACTCCTGTTATCCATGGCTCTTTCACAAGGTTGGCATCTTCGTCAACTTGACATACAAAATGCTTTCTTACATGGGATTCTTGAGGAAGAAGTTTTTATGCGGCAACCTCCTGGCTTCGAGGATTCTCAACATCCTGGATACTTATGTCGTCTTGACAAGGCTCTCTATGGTTTAAAACAGGCTCCTCGTGCTTGGCATGCACGTCTTAGCTCTGTTCTGGTTGGACTTGGCTTTGTTGCTTCTACAGCTGATACGTCACTATTCATACTGAGGCGCTGATATTACTCTCTATTTGCTTGTCTATGTGGATGGCATTATTGTGGTGAGCTCTTCTCCTTCAGCTACTGATCGCCTTGTTCATCAGCTTCGTGATTCTTTTGCTCTTAAGGATCTTGGCCCTCTACACTACTTTCTTGGTATTGAGGTACAATCGTCTTGTGGTGGTCTCCTCATGAGTCAGAAGAAATATGCTTCTGAGCTGCTACAACGTGCTGGCCTTCTCAAGTGTGCTCCTGTATCCACTCCTATGGCTTCTTCAGATAGATTGTCAGCTCCAGATGGTACTCTTCTTTCTACTGAAGAGTCTACACAATATCGTAGTATTGTTGGTGGATTACAATATCTCACGATGACACGCCCAGACTTATCATTTGCTGTCAACAAAGTTTGTCAGTATCTTCATGCCCCTCGGTGTACACATTGGTCAGCGGTCAAGCGTATTCTTCGGTATGTCAAGGGCACACTTTCTCATGGATTATTGCTCCGGCCTGCTTCTACATCTCCAGATCTGTTATCTGCATTTTCTGATGCGGATTGGACTGGAAATCCTGATGACCGGCGATCTACGGGGGGTTTTGCCATCTTTTACGGTGGAAATCTAGTTTCTTGGAGTGCTAGAAAACAAGTTACTGTGTCTCGTTCCAGTACGGAGTCTGAGTATAAGTCACTTGCCAATGCGACAGCTGAACTTATTTGGGTACAAGCTCTTCTAGGTGAACTTGGAGTTCCTCAGCATAGTCCACCAATTTTGTGGTGTGATAATATTGGAGCAACATATCTCTCTTCCAATCCAGTCTTCCATGCTCGCACGAAACATATTGAATTTTTATTTTGTTCGTGAACGAGTTGCGCAGAAGTTACTTCAAATCAGGTTCATCTCCTCCAAGGATCAGCTAGCAGATATATTTACTAAACCGCTACCTCTACCATTATTTCAAGTGTGTAAACGCAATCTCAACCTTCATGGCTCGGTTGAGCTTGAGGGAGGGTGATAAACTATGTATTATAGGTGTGTTGTAGTTGTATACGGTTTGGGTCTGTCAAACCGTATTGCACTTGTATTGTACTCCTGTACTATCTGTACCGATATATAATGCCAAGGACCGGCCCTATTGGAGCTGTGTCGTACCCATCCAAATACAATCGTTCTCTCACGTTTTCAGTTGTAGTAGACTAGAGGCTCGTCCGCCCTTGGGGCGCCTCCTCACAGGTCAGTGGCAACCCTATCAGTCTATCACCGTCTAATACGGAGTACAAGTTTTGGTCAATTCATGTCATGCTTACCGGCTCTTTGCTTGACAAGCCGCTACAAGATCAGAATTTACTGAATTATGAATCACTTGGGATTGAAACCAAGTAGAGCAATTACACATTGAACTTCCCAATTTTATCATCAGATTTTTTCTTTTTGCTTCGAAAAAATATGAATAAAAGTACATGCAAACACAGAGATACGTTCATTCCAAGTCCTTAGACGAACAAGCAACGGAGGCAGTGACGAAGAGACAACAGCAGGCCTCCATTGGCATTTTCCTAATTTTGTCTTCGGAAATAAGTTAGCAACATTTGGCATTTATGTAAATAGACAGGTTAACATTTGGCATTTATCGCGTGGTACACGTGATAAGCCACCCAAACAAACAGACAGGTTAACATAAGTTACCATATACTGATAGATTTATTCTATAAAAACCCTGTTCTAGACGTCTAGTTAATATTAAATGATATTCACTGAGTTTCTTGCATTTCCTGGGCCAAAGGCAAAGGGCCCACCTTTTTGTGTTGTGTGTGGCTCGTCCATATGATCTGAGTGCTTAAGCTCCACTCTGTCAGTGCCGGTGCTCTAAATCTGAAGTAAAGAATGCACAGGTCCAGAGGCTCACGTGCAAAAGAGAAACAATTCACATGTAAGGAAACGACCAACCAACGAATTTGACAAACAAACCATAAATGATCTGGGCCCAGATCGGGTCCGACGCCTCCGCCGCCCGAGCCCATCTGGGCCCAGATCAGGTCCGACGCCTCCGCCGCCCGTTGGCCTGCTCCCGGCCGCCGCCGCCAGCCTGCCGACACCCTGTCCGCCGCTAGCCTGCCACGCTGCCGCTGAAGATGGTCGGAGTGGGCGCCGCCGCTGCGCTCCAAAGACGAGGGCCGAGGAGATCCGCCACTTCCTCCGCGCCACTCGGGCTTTGCCCGGCGACGTTCCTGGCGGCGGCGGCAGGAGGGGTAGAGACCGGGGAGGCGAGGGGAGGCCGGTGGCGGGCGCCCGGCCGGTGCAGCCCGGCGCGGCTGCACGGGGACGGCGGCGGGAGGTTCTCTTTTAAAATTGGGGGAGAATTTCACTTCCCCGGCCTCTGCACCAACTAGGGATGCACACAGCCTTCTAAGCATGAGTATCAGGATTTTTATCTTGGTTAATAACCAAGCCTGATCCTCAGGATAAATTACATGAGTACCAGGAATGTCTGGTCCCTCAAGTATAAATAGGAATCTAAATTCGCGTCCCTGGTGACTTGAACCTGGGTGTTGGGTTTGTACATCCACTCCCCAACCAGTTGAGCTAAGCTCCACTGACAATCATATTTTTTTGACTGCATGCTCGATAGCCGGTTAATCAAAACCGAGAAGAAGAAGCATTAACATAAGAATTATCAGTAATTACGTTTCAAGAAACCTAGGTGGTCTTGCAGAAGATTCGTGGGTTAGTGGTTTGGTCAGAAATGTGGCATGAGTTTAGCTTAATGCGTTTGTATTGTGCTTAATGGGTTTTGCGACCTGGCTTTCTGGATTTGTTCGCTATTTGGCATTGAGGCGCTCACGGGCTGACAGTGCTGTAGACATAAGCTGCTTGCTTGGCTTTAGCAGTAGGACCAGTTTATGTGGAACCTTAGTTGCAAACAATACTGTTCATTGATTTATTAGTGCAGTAGTTGAGGTCAGTAAACATTATTGCATTTGTTGTATGTATCCGTCAACTTAAGTCACATAATCTGTACCGGACAAATTCTCAGAGTATACTGATATGGCATAGTTTTCTCGATCTGTTATTCACATACTTTTGTGGTTTAGCCCTCTTGTGTGTATTGCATGGAAAAGTGGAAAACTAGGCATTTTATATCCGTACTTGAATGTTTGATCATAATGTGTTGACATTGGGATTTTTTTTGTCACGATGTGTACTTCGTCTGTCGCGGCAAGATTGGGGAGTTCCATTTTATGTGGCAAAGTTCATTTGGCTAGAAGAAAAAAGATGATCAAAAATAAAGTTCACAGTGTGCAGTGAGTGGGGAGGCGAGATCTCGTGTGGGGCAGCTAGAGCAGCAGCGAGTGTACATGTGGGGTGCTCTGTGGCGGTAAGATGGAAGGGCGGCGGGCGACTGAGGGGTTGACTGTGTGGAGGTGTGTTTTTGATGTAGTGAATTCCGAGGCGATCAGAAAAAATGGATTCCGATAAATTCTCCATGACGAAAATATTAATAAAATCAATCCGTAGCAACGCACGGACACATTTGCTAGTCAACAAAAAAAACAATACATCACGTTATCAGCACAGCCTTCCAACCATCAATGCCCTCCGTCCCCGCCGCCGACGACCCCCATCAACGCCGCCGCACCCTCCATCTCCGATGTGGCGCCGTCCATCCCCACCGAGGACAACCTCCATCAACACATACATTTCACTTATCTCTTGTCTCTATCGGTCAAACAACTTCACAACGGCGCTACGCCCCCAATCGATTCGAGCGCGCCTTGACGGATCGAGGCCGCCTTCGGCTTATCCTGTTGTCCCCACCGCAGACTCGAGGATGTCCGCGGCAGAATCAAAGCCACCCGCCACCGCCGCCCCGTTCAACTTGCTCTGCCGCCAGGAGCTCGCCGCCATGACCATGCACCGCCAGGAGCTCGTAACCATGACCTTGCGCTACCGCCAGGAGCTCGCCGCCATGACCATGAACCGCCAGGAGCTCGCAACCATGACCTTAAGTGCTTGTTCAACTTCTTCAGTTCGCCTCTCACTTCCGCAACCCCCATCGGTGGAGCAAGGATGTCAGACCCCATCGGCGGAGCAGCAACGATGTTAGAGGGCAAAATCTCCACATCGGACGGCAGATTGAGCTGGCTGGTTGTGCGCCACGTCGAATCCCGTTGAAGCTTCGCAATGTATAAATCCAACCACTCAAAATGGTCGCATGGATTCATCCTCTGAAAAAGTAAACATGAACCCTAAATCCCAGATCTGAGCAAAAAATTGAAAACAATGGAGAAATCAAAGCAAAAGGATGCGAGAGGCAGATCTTACAAGCTCTGGCAGGCTCTGGCATGCCAAAAACTCGCGCCCAAGGTTGGCTTTGTCCCTCTTACTAGCACAACGTTTCAGTGGCGCCATGCGTGGGCATTTAGGACATCGCGGCAACGGCACCACAGGCTGCTTTGGCCATGAGGGGTGGCTTTGTGAAGTGGAGGAGGTCGACATATCTCGTCGACGTTGCTGCTGCCCTTCGTCGCTGGAGAGGAAGAAGAGGAAGAGGAAGAGGAAGAAGAGGAATAGGAAGTAGAGTGAAGAGGAAGCAGAGGAAGAAGAAGATGGTTGTTGCGAGTTGTTGGGTAACGGTCACAGAGGATGGGTAACGGTCACATGCGGCTGTTGCGAGTCCACCATTTTTTGCTTAGAAATGGGGCCGTTTACCCTACCTTTGGAGCTCATTTGAAACACATTTATCAGAACTAAGCAAAATGCCTCGAATTGATGACCAAACTCGGCACAAACAATTTACGCAGGGCATGACATATGGGAGGCACACTGCCTGAATATTTTGATTTTTTGAGCTTTCTAGCTATATTTCATGCATTAAACGAGCTTAATAGGATATTGCAAAAATATGAAATCCAGCGGTAATCGTCTCTTTTAGTGTACTACTGTTCAGCAAAAATCATAAACTTGGAATTAAAGATTTTGAAAAAATGAGTCTTCTCAAAATGGGATATCTTGTATGAACATTCATGGGATTCAAGCTAGATGACCAAGCTCATGGCCATATCCATAGCTAGCCTCAAGCTATGATGACCAAACTTGGCACAAACATGGGTTTTGAAATTACAAACAGTATTGCTGAAGAAAAGATTCCAAGAAAATTGACCGTTTTTTCTAACTTCTATTTAGTGTCAAATTCCTTATTTTTTATGAAGTAGCTATGACAAATAAGAGTGCAAAATGAACTTCCGTATATTTTACACAGGGCATGACCTATGGGAGGCACACTGCCGAAATATTTGATTTTTTGAGCTTTCTAGATATATTTCATGCATTAAACGAGTTTAATAGGATTTAACGCTATTTAACGAGATTTGAACTACAAGTGTGTTATAGTTTGACCCCAAAATTATAGAAAAATCATATATATGTAGTATAGAATGGTTATACGCAAAAACGCCCAAAATATCGGAAAATTCACACCTTGGTTATGAATGGTCACTCCGCCAATTTTGCCTTTTTTTTAGAAAACTCTCATAAATCGAGAAAAGTTCAAAAAATATGAAATTCAGCGGTAATCGTCTCTTTTAGTGTACTACTGTCCAGGAAAAATCATAAACTTGGAATTCAAAATTTTGAAAAAATGAGTCTTCTCGAAATGAGCTATCTTGTATGAACAGTCATGAGATTCAAGCTAGATGACCAAGCTCATGGCCATATCCATAGCTAGCCTCAAGCTATGATGACCAAACTCGCCATAAACATGGGTTTTGAAATTACAAACAACATTGCCGAATAAAAGATTCCAAGAAAATTGACCTTTTTCTAACGTCTATTTAGTGCCAAATTCCTTATTTTTTGTGAAGTAGCAATGACAAATAAGAGTGCAAAATGAAATTCCGTATATTTTACGCAGGGCATGACATATGGGAGGCACACTGCCGAAATATTTTGATTTTTTGAGCTTTCTAGATATATTTCATGCATTAAACGAGTTTAATTGGATTTAACGCAAAAAAAATCATATAAATTGCAGGAGCATTCAAAAAATAGGAATCCGGCGGTAAACTTCTGATTCAGAATACTAGTTCTTAAGAAAAATAATAAACATCCAATAAAACAAGTTTTGAATTAAGCGATGCACAGACATGCCAGTTCGCGCCCAGAGCACGCCATGGCGCGCCCAGAGCATGCATAAGGTGTTCGACGAAAATACATCCTTATAGTTTTCACTGAACAACACATTGTAATATTATTCGCTCTCCTTTTTGATCTCTTGCTTGATCTCTGGTTTGATCTCTTCGCTGAAGTCGCTGAACATCTCGTCGTTAAAATACATGTCAACATCTTCAATGTCGTCCTCGACGTCTTCGCTGACCTTCTCAAAGATCAGCTTGATGTACTCCTCCTTGATGATCACCTTGATAGCATAGAGATCACCAAAGCGAATCTGCGCTTGTTTCCAGAATAGATCCCAGTTCGCAGTGAACTCGACGTAATCTTCTATCACTTCAAATAATCCAAAGATCTCGACAAAGTGTGGGGTGCAAGACGAGAAGCCCCTTGTGATGGAAGTGCGTAGCCATCTACTACCGCAATCTTGAGATGCTATCAAAATACACGAACATCGTATCAGAATAGTGTAAATGACGGCAGGGTATCAGAAAAATGAAAATGAATAATATAGCTAGAATGATACCAGAGAATCCACATCTATACTATCATTCTCAATCCTAGGCACGTAGAACTGAGGGATCTCAAAGAACTCGTCAAATTCCAATACCCTTGTAGCCTCTTTGAATAAAGCGAAAGATATCGCATTCATTTCTGAAAAGGTGACATCTCTCGGTTCATGAAATATGGACTTTACAAGGGCTGACTTGCACCATTTTGGTATCTGTTCACACTCTGATCAAAGAGACGAAGACATTCAGACAAATATAAACTACTCAATGTGTAAGAAAAGTACTAAAAACTAGCATACCAGAGGCTTGAATAAAAGATTTGGTAGCATTGTTTTCGTCAGTCACTTCAACATTGAACACATTTTGATTTTCATCATAAGTGAATTTGACAAAATCGCCGATTTCGATGCCGTAGGCTACACACAGTGCTCTCCACTGCATTCCACAGATCTAGGTCCGAATATGGGTCTTCGGACTATCCTGTAGCTGCAAACACAGTGCTCTCCGCTCCGTTTCAATTTCAATTTCCTCCTTTCCAGGTAGAAGTAATACGTGTCTCCATTCGGACACTTAGCCTCCATCCAGTTCTTATGAGGGCCAATTGCCGGCTCTCTAGAAGATATCTTAAAGGGCATGGCAGAATCTACATGTAATACAAAACCGGAGAAACTAAGAAGACACGAATTGAAGGAAAAACAATGACATTCCCTCGAATTTGAAAGGCAATACTTACAACTTCCCTTTCGTAGTTGAATTCAATTGGGATTCTAAAAGTACTGGAACGACGAGTGCGCGTACGACAGAAAGTATCTTCGTGCCAGCACATAGGACAGAGATGGACCTCGCCATCAGATTCCTTTTTAAAAGCAACAACAAAATAAATTTAGAACCACATAAACAGGCGGAACCTGGGGTTTTCCCCCATTCCGCAAGCAAATACAGAAGATAGCACTGACCATTCGGGAGTTCAAGCAGGTAAATGAAACATGTAGAGAAGATAGCACTGACCATCGAAATGGGGTTGATGGATTGCAGCTCGAACCGCCGGCGACCGAAAAACCCCCAACGGCGAAGGCGACCACTAATAGGGAAAAACTTATAGATGCAAGCCCGTCACTGACAGGCAAAACATGCGTGCGTCACCATGACGCACGGTAATTCTGGCCGTCAGCGGTACGCCTCCCCCGGCTATAGCAGCGGGAGCCACTTACCACTGACGGGTATACTAGGCCCTGCGTCAGTGTTGTGATATGTACCACTGACGCATGCATAGGCAAGTCCATCAGTGGTAACCTGGCATTTTATCCCAACCCGACCAGCCACCTACCACTCCCTTCATTGCACTTCATTTCACCCCTTCTTACTAGCTTGAACCCCTTCCATTAATGGCTCTTTCCCCCATGTCCTCCCGCCTTTTTACCGATAAAACCTACATAATTTGCTAGATCTAACCTAATCTCCCTCCCACATCAAGATCTACCAAAAAAATCCACCCACACACACCTTTGTCATGTGGATGTAGATCTACCACACTCCTCTCTATCCATTCTCCATCGCCTCGGTTCTCTTGTGGTGTGTGCTTATCGTTGCTAAGGTGACTAAAAAGGATGAAAATGATCGCGATGGAAATTTATATGTGAAATTTTAAAAATTTGTGAAATTTTGATGGACATGTGTGTGGGAGATCGCGCAATTTTTCCGGATGCATGATGCATATATATGCATGTAAACTTGTGTTGTGTATGAAATTTTAAGAAAATGAGTTGCCGAAGTATGCCGAAATGTTAATTCATTTCCGTTTCAGCAAATTTTGGCACTCCGCTTGGTCCTATTTGTAGGAAGGTCATGCCGAAATTTTTCACCGATATATATGCATGATGCATGGTCCTAATAAATGTACACCGCGTGCAGGCGACAAGATGGTCATTATGGGCGAAATGGTGGTGGATAGATATTTGCAACGCGCGACGGAAGACATGTTTCAAAATAAATTGAAAGATATCTTGTGTCCGTGTCGAAAATGCAAACTACATGAATGGCTCAGCCCCTTTTCCGGAAAATTGCAAGAGCACCTGCTGTGGCATGGTTTCATGGATGACTATACTCAGTGGATAGATGATGATGAAGAAGATGAAGTCGTTGAGGCGGCGGAAGCAGCACATGATCATCAGGAAGGCGGTGATCATGATGACGGGAAAGATGGCGAAGAGCCTCCCACACATGATGATGGTGGAGAGGACGATGACGATGATGGTGTAACGTCAGACGAGGACACGCAGACACGTCTAACTTCAGTCGTGCGGGACCCTCACGTTCGAGAACTGCTTCTTAAGAAGACGACTACCTCCAGAGGTGCTGCTAAAGAGCAATCTAAGCTGGCGCAACTAGAGATAGACTCGAATACTCCGTTGTATGCTGGTTGCGAGGACTCCGGTTGAAAGTAGCGCTCGATGTTCTGCAGATGAAGGCAAAATACAATTTGAGCGACGTAAGCGTCGAGGCTAGTCTGCAATACTGGCACAATATCCTTCCCCAGAACAACAAGTGTCCAAAGAGTCTAAACGAGGCCAGAAAGTCGTGTGCCCATTTGATCTACCGCACATAAAATACCACGTGTGCATCAATAGTTACTACATTTATCGGGAAGACGACATGGAGAAGACCAAATGTCTAGTGTGCAAGGCTGATCCGTACAAGACAGGTCGGAAGAAAGCTCCTCGCAAGGTTGTGTGGTATTTTCCGCTCATTCCCCGTCTGCAGCGGTATTTCGCAGACCGAAAGGAAGCAAGGCTCATGCGATGGCACGATGACAAAAAGAAGGCAATGATGCAAGATCCAAAGCAGACCATCGACAAGCCAAAACGGCTGACACACCCTTCGGATGCAGCACAGTGGAAAGCACTAGACTGTGAATACAAAAATTTCGCGGCAGACCAAGGAACATCAGGTTGGGTGTGAGCACTCATGGACTCAATCCGTTTGGCAACCAGAGTAGCACGCATAGCACATGACCCGTGTTTGTGTGGATATACAACCTCCTCCCTGGTTGTGCATGAAAAGGAAGTATATACACATGAACATGCTAATTCAAGGGCTGAAACAACCAGGCATCGACATCAACATGTATCTGAAGCTACTGAAAGATGAGTTAGACACGTTATGGGCTGAGGAAGGGGTCAGAACATGGGACGCCGTCGAGGAAGAATATTTCCCTATGAGAGCAGCCTTGCTTTGTACGGTGCACGACTTGCCCGGCTACGGATATGTCGCAGCCCAGGTGACCCACGGGCATTAGGGATGTGTGAGGTGCATGGATGATCCGACATTTGTCTAGCTTCCGAGAGATACCGGGTCTTTGAAAACCATGTACGTGGGGCACCGAAGGTGGCTAGACCGGATGACGCGTGGAGAAGGCCTGGAGACCTTTTCAACGGCAAAGACGAGCTCGGGGACAAACCACATACGAGGTACGTTGAAGAAATCTACGAGTTGTTGAATGCTTGGGAACAGTGCCCAGCGCGGGAAAGAAGCAAAAGGCAACACAACCGCTCCTGAATGTATGGAAAACGAAGTGTCCGTTTTGGGACTTGCCGTACTGGAAAATCCTCGGTACGCCTCATTGCCTTGATCTAATGCATATCACGAAGAATGTGTTCGAGGCTTTGTTTGGCACTTTGCTCAACATGCCGGAGAGGACCAAAGATGGGCCAAAAGCAAGAGGCGACCTGATATATCTGGAAATCAGGGAAGAGCTTCAGGGGGGACACCCGAATAATGGGGGTGACCAGTCGGATGAGGAGACGGGCGGTCACAAGGCCAAAAGGGTTAAGAGGAATGACTATTACTGCCCCCTCCTGCTTCACTCTCAGTCCGAACGAGATCGAACAATTGATCAAGTGCCTTCTAGGAGTCAAAGTGCATTTGGGTTACTCGGGGCTTATAAGCAGATATCTAGACCCGAAGAAAAAAGATTCAGCGGGATGAAGTCTCATGACTGTCACGTGATGATGACGCAGATATTTCCGGTTGCGATCAGAGGGATAATGGACAAACACGTACGTGAAACCCTTTTTGGCCTCTGCAACTTCTTCAACGTGATCTCTCGAAAGTCGATCACATGAAGCAACTCTCAAGGCTGCAGGAAGAGATCGTTGTGATACTGTGCGAGCTTGAGATTTACTTCCCGCTCGCGTTCTTTGATGTTTGTGTGCATCTGTTAGTCCATATCGTGGATGATATCAAGCATCTCGGGCCGCTATTCCTGCACAACATGCTGGCATTTGAAAGGATGAATGGGGTCATTAAAGGTTTTGTTCGTAACAGGGCCCGCCCAGATGGAAGCATCGTTCAGGGCTTTCTCACCGAGGAGTGCATCTCTTTCTGCACAAACTATATGGACGTCGAGCACCCTGTTGGCTTGCCCAGGAACAAGCACCTTGGCAGGCTCGAGGGAGTAGGTCACAAATCTGGGCAGAAGGAATTGCATGTGGACTATGACAATCGACGCGTCGACTTTAACAGGGCAAACTTGATAGGTCTACAACACCTTGAAATGGTTGATCCTTGGTTGGAAAAGCACAAAAACATCATTAGGAAGAAGTACACTGACAAGGGCAAGCAGAGGACCGAAAGGGAAATAATCAGAGAGCACAACTCTTTCTTGTGTTGGTTCAAAGATGACCTTGTCGCTAATCCCCCGCCAATGGATAGCACGAACGGTAAACTCTTATGCGCCTTGGCACATGGCCCCGCACCCAACCTCGCGACGTTTCAATCATATGATATGAACAGGCTCATATTCTACACTGAGGAGAAGGACAAGAAATCAGATTATCAAAACTCAGGGGTAACGATGGAATCCTACACCGGTAACGTGAAGTTAAGATACTACGGAAGGATCGAGGAGATCTGGGAGCTTAACTACTCTGGAGAGAAGGTGCCGATGTTCCGTGTCAGATGGGCTATGATTGCGTGGATCACACGTTCGTTGGGAGACCCCAAGAGGAAGGTATGATGCAGTGTAGCAGCAGTTTTCCCTCAGTATGAAACCAAGGTTTAATCGAACCAGTAGGAGCAAGAAATCACTTCGAAGGTTGTCAGTGGCGCGCTGACGTGGAATCTGCACACAACACAATCAAACTACTTTGCCCCAACGAAACAGTGAGGTTGTCAATCTCACCGGCTTGCTGAAAACAAAGGATTAAACGTATGGTGTGGAAAACAGTAGTAAATTGCAGAGAATGAAAAGGAACATGTTTGCAGTTGGTTGTATTATCAGTGTAAAAGAATGGACCGGGGTCCACAGTTCACTAGTGGTGTCTCTCCATAAAAGATAACTAACATGCTGGGTGAACAAATTACAGCTGGGCAATTGACAAAATATTGAGCGCATGACAATGCATATATATGACATGATGATTACTATGATATTCATGTGGGCATTACGACAAAATACATAGACCGTTATCCAACAGCGTCTATGACTAATAATCCACCGCCAGGTTGTCATACCGAGTTCCCCGTTGGTATTAAGTTGCAAGCAACGGATAATTGCATTAAGTAATGTGCGTAATGTAAACAAATGCATTAGACCTAACGGCGCACCCTTAAGCTAAGCATCGGTTATTTTATCCCTAGTGGCAACAGCACATCCACAATCTTAGAAGTTATTGTCACTCTCCCAGATTACCGGAGGCATGAACCCACTATCTAGCATAAATACTCACTCTTGGAGTTACAAGCATCTACTTGGCCAAAGCATCTACTAGTAACGGAAAGCATGCAAGATCATAAATAACATATAAGATAGATTGATAATCAACTTGACATAGTATTCAATATTCATCGGATCCCAGCAAACACAACATGTAGCATTACAATAAGATGATCTTGATCATGATAGGCAGCTCACAAGATCTAAACATGATAGCATAAAGTGGAGAGACAACCATCTAGCTACTGCCATGGACCCGTAGTCCAAGGATGAACTACTCACGCATCACTCCGGAGGCAGGCATGGTGATGTAGAGCCCTCCGGTGATGATTCCCCTCTCCGGCAGGGTGCCGGGAAGAGCTTCTGAACCCTCCCGAGCTAGGGTTGACGGCGGCGGCGTCTCTGGAACTTTTCGTGGATAATGGCTCGGGTATTTAGGGTTTTCGCGTCGGGAGAATAAATAGGCGAAAGGGCGGCGGCTGCGGAGCCACGAGGGCCCCACACCACCCCACGGCGCGGCAGGGGGGCCCGGCGGCCCCATGGTGTGGCTGCCACGTGGCTCCCCTCCGTGTCTCCTCTGGACTCCGTCTTCGTGTTGGAAAAATAGGAGGTTCTGTCCAAGTTTCGTCCAATTCCGAGAATATTTCCAGACTAGCTTTTCTGGAATACAAAAACAGCAGAAAACAGGAACTGGCACTGTGGCATCTTGTTAATAGGTTAGTCCCAGAAAATGCATAAAAATGCTATGAAGTGTATATAAAACATGTAACAATTGGTATAATATCAACATGGAACATCAGAAATTATAGATACGTTTGAGACGTATCAAGCATCCCCAAGCTTAGTTCTACTCGTCCTCGAGTAGGTAAAACGATAAAAACAAAATAATTTCTGAGGTGACATGCTACAATCATAATCTTGATCAAATAGTATTGTAAAGCACATGTTATGAATGAAGTGATCCAGGTCAATGGTCTATAGTTTGCTAGCAAGTAGATAATGAGCAAACAACTGAATCATATAAGCAAAAACTTTTCATGAATAGTACTTTCGAGACAAGCATCAAAGAGTTTTGCATAAGAGTTAACTCATAAAGCAATAGATTCTAAGTAAAAGGTATTTAACCAACACAAAGGAAGATTTAAGTTTCAGCAATTGCTTTCAACTTTCAACATATATATCTCATGGATATTTGTCAACACAAAGCATATAATAAGTGCAATATACAGCATATAAAAATTGTTGCACCAAAGTTGACACTAGTGTTTGCTTCTAAGATAGAAAGAAGTAGGAAAACTGACTCAACATAAAAGTAAAAGAAAGGCCCTTCGCAGAGGGAAGCAGGGATTAAATCATGTGCTAGAGCTTTTTAAGTTTTTGAAATCATATAGAGAGTAAAAATAAGTTTTGAGAGGTGTTTGTTAATTGTCAACGAATCAGAAAATGGAAAGTACAATATGACCCCTGCCAACCAGACTTTTAAGAGCGGCTCCCATGAAGGACGTTATTTCTACCAGCAAGGCAGATCATCCCTCTTTCTCTTTTGTTTACACATGCAGATATTTCACTGTTTGTCATTGCTTGACTGATAAATCAGGGCAAAAATGTGAAGAGAATTAAGCGGTTAAAGTTGTAATTAATTGGGACTGGGCACCCCATTTGCCAGCTCTTTTTGCAAAATTAATGGATAAGCGGATGTATATGCCGCTAGTCCGGTGGTAAAGTCTGTTTGACAGTTGACATAAAGACATCCACCCCGTCCTCATGAGCTTGGTAAACATTGACACAAAATAGGAGTAATAAGTTTGAATAGTTTAAAGGTAGCACATGAAAAATTTACTTGGAATGGCAAGAAATACCACATATAGGTAGTTATGGTGGACACAGATGGCATGGATTTTGGCTCAAGGTTTTGGATGCACGAGAAGCATTCCCTCTCAGTACAGAGTTTAGGCTAGCAAGGTTATTTGAAGCAAACACAGGATATCAACCGACACAGCAAGACTTATATGAAAACATATTGCAAGCATTATAAGACTCTACACTGTCTTCCTTGTTAACCAAACCCTTTTACTAGAAAATATCTAGACCTTAGAGATACCAATCATGCAAACCAAATTTCAACGAGCTTTACGGTAGTTCTTCATTAATAGGTTTTAACTACATGATACAAAAGCTTAAACATGAACTACTTGATAACTCAAAACAATTGACAAGTATCAAATTATCCAATACATGATCTACAAGAATATGTAAGCTTTTTCCATTATACCATCTACCACATGCAACATTTTCTGTTCCAACCAAACACCAATCAATTTATTTCAACATAAACTCTCCAAACAATTATAAGTGAAGCAAGAGAGTACTTTCTTTAAAAGAACTAACAGCTCTGAATAAGAGATGCATGCAAAACAGGAGCTAAAAGCATAGCAATAGCTAGATAAGAATACTCAACAAGTATAAGTGAAGAATAGGAGTATTCATATGAAAAAGCGGAGCGTGTCTCTCTCCCAATCAAGAATGCTGGGGTCCAATCAAGTTGACCATAAGAAAAATAAAATACTGAAAATAAAAGCACACAGACGCTCCAAGTAAAGCACATATGATGTGAAAGAATTAAAATATAGTTTCACTAGAGATGACCTGATAAGTTGCTGATGAAGAAGGGGATGCCTTGGGCATCCCCAAGCTTAGACGCTTGAGTCTTCTTGAAATATGCTGGGGTGATCCATGGGAGCATCCCCAAGCTTAAGCTCTTCACTCTTCTTGATCACATTATATCATCCTTCTCTCTTGACCCTTGAAAACTTCCGCCACACCAAACTCAAAGTAATTCTCATTAGAGGGTTAGTGCACAATCAAAAACTCACATGTTCTATAAGGACACAAACATGACCGTTACTTTTAACATTAGCTACTGCCACTGATGTTATGTGAAGCTCTTCACCCTAAAAAAGAATTCCACTCAACACTAGTAAAAGAGAGAATGCGAAAAATAAAAGACAGAATCTGTCTAAACAGAACAGTCCGCAAAGACGAATTTTTTCGAGGCACTTACGTTGCTCAGATCGAAAAACTTTAAACTAACGAAAGATGCGTACATATCTGAGGATCACGCACAAAAATTTCAGATTTAAATAATTTTTCTGTGATTTTACAGAATTAAAACGGTGAACAGCAGAAATCTGTTCCTGCGCAGAAATCCAAATCTAGCATCATCTTCCTATTAGAGGCAATACTTGGCACAACAATGCGATAAAATAAAGATACAAAGGAATTGTTACAGAAGTAAACAACTCCTTGACTCAAAAAAAAGAAAAATTGCAGAAATAAAATAATGGGTTGTCTCCCATAAGCGCTTTTCTTTAACGCCTTTCAGCTAGGCGCAGAAAGTAAGAATCAAGTGTTTCCAAGTGATGAAGCATCAACAGAATAATTTGCTCTAACAATAGAATCAAAAGGTAACTTCATCTTCTTTCTAGGGAAGTGTTCCATACCTTTCTTGAGTGGGAATTGATATTTAATATTCCCCTCTCTCATATCAATAATAGCACCAACAGTTCTAAGAAAAGGTCTTCCCAAAACAATAGGACAAGAAGCATTGCATTCAATATCCAAAACAACAAAATCAACGGGGACAAGGTTATTGTTAACCATTATAAAAACATCATCAACTCTCCCCAAAGGTTTCTTTATAGTATTATCAGCAAGGTGAACATCCAAATAACAGTGTTCCAAAGGTGCTAAATCAAGCATATCATAGAGTTTCTTAGGCATAACAGAAATACTAGCACCAAGATCACATAAAGCATTGCAATCAAAATCATTCACCTTCATTTTAATGATGGGCTCCCAACCATCTTCTAACTTCCTAGGGATAGAAGCTTCATGTTTTAATTTCTCTTCCCTAACTTGCATGAGAGCATTAGTAATATGTTTAGTAAAAGCCATGTTTATAGCACTAGCATTAGGACTTCTAGCTAGCTTTTGCAAGAACTTAATTACTTCAGAAATATTGCAACCATCAAAATCAAAGTCATTATTATCAAAAGTAATAGGACCATTGTCTCCCACATCTCGAAAAATTTCAGCACTTTTATCAGGAACAGTTTCAGTGTTTTCAGGCAATTTTAAACGTTTTGCAACAGAAGTAGAGACATTGCCAACACCAATTACTTTACCATTGATAGTAGGAGGTTTGTTAACACTTGAGTTTATAGCATTTTCAGTAGTAGTAATAGTATAAACTCTAGCAATACTATTCTTTTTAGCAATTTCATCCTCTCTTGCCCACCTAGCATGTAAATCAGCTAACATCCTCACATTATTATCAATTTTAACTTGAATAGCATTGAGAGTTTTGCTCTCTTTAACATCATGAGGCATAGTTTTAATTTTTAACAAATCAACAGATTTATTGAAAGCAGTTTGTGTACTAATAAAATCCTTAAGCATGACTTCAAGATCAGAGGGTACACTCTTATTATTGCTGTAGGAATTACCATAAGAATTAACATAACCATTGCCACTATTAAAAGGATAGGGCTTATAATTGTTATTACCAAAATTATTCCTATAAGCATTGTTGTTGAAATTATTATTTTTAATGAAGTTCACATCAACATGCTCTTCTTGAGCAACCAAAGAAGCTAAAGGAACATTACTTGGATCAACATGCATCTTTCCATTTGTAAGCATAGACATAATAGTATCAATCTTATCACTCAAGGAAGGGGTTTTTTCAACAGAATTTACCTTCTTACCTCGTGGAGCTCTTTCGGTGTGCCATTCAGAATAATTTATCATCATATCATCAAGAAGCTTTGTTGCAGCACCCAAAGTGATGGACATAAAGGTACCTCCAGAGGCCGAATCCAATAGGTTTCTTGAATAAAAATTTAGTCCTGCATAAAAGGTTTGGATGATCATCCAAGCAGTCAGTCCATGGGTGGGACAATTCTTTACCAATGATTTCATTCTCTCCCAAGCTTGAGCAACATGCTCATTATCAAATTGTTTGAAATTCATAATGCTACTTCTCAAAGATATAATCTTAGCAGGAGGATAGTATTTTCCTATGAAAACATTTTTGCATTTAATCCATGAATCAATACTATTTCTAGTCAAAGATAGCAACCATTCTTTAGCACGTCCTCTCAAAGAGAAAGGAAAAAGTTTCAGTTTAATAATATCACCATCTACATCCTTATACTTTTGCATCTCACAAAGTTCAACAAAATTATTAAGGTGAGCAGCAGCATAATCAGTACTAACACCAGAGAATTGCTCTTTCATAACAAGATTTAAAAGTGCAGGTTTAATTTCATAGAATTCTGCGTTAGAAGCAGGTGGAGCAATAGGTGTACTAATGAAATCATTGTTGTTCGTGCTAGTGAAATCACACAACTTAGTGTTCTCAGGGGTACTCATTTTAGTAAAATTAAAACAAAACAGAAAGATAACAACTTGAAAATAAAAGTAACTAATTTTTGTGTGTTTTTGATAAATAAAGCAAACAAGACTAAATAAAAATAAACTAAGCAAGACAATAACAAAGTAAAGAGATTGGAAGCGTGAAACTCCCCTTGCAGAAATCCTCTTGCTCAATGGCGCCAGGAAATATGGCGTGTGGAAGGAGATTTCTGAACCGAAGTGCTTCTGCTCCCCGGCAACGGCGCCAGAAAATATGCTTGATTGCGTGGATCACACGTTCGTTGGGAGACCCCAAGAGGAAGGTATGATGCAGCATAGAAGCAGTTTTCCCTCAGTATGAATCCAAGGTTTAATCGAACCAGTAGGAGCAAGAAATCACTTCGGAAGGTTGTCAGTGGCGCGCTGACGTGGAATCTGCACACAACACAATCAAACTATTTTGCCCCAACGAAACAGTGAGGTTGTCAATCTCACCGGCTTGCTGAAAATAAAGGATTAAACGTATGGTGTGGAAAATAGTAGTAAATTGCAGAAAATGAAAAGGAACAGTGTTTGCAGTTGGTTGTATTATCAGTGTAAAAGAATGGACCGGGGTCCACAGTTCACTAGTGGTGTCTCTCCGTAAAAGATAACTAACATGCTGGGTGAACAAATTACAGCTGGGCAATTGACAAAATATTGAGCGCACAACAATGCATATATATGACATGATAATTACTATGATATTCATGTGGGTATTAAGACAAAATACATAGACCGTTATCCAACAGCGTCTATGACTAATAATCCACCGCCATGTCGTCATACCGAGTTCCCCATTGGTATTAAGTTGCAAGCAACAGATAATTGCATTAAGTAATGTGCGTAAAGTAAACAAATGCATTAGACCTAACGGCGTACCCTTAAGCTAAGCATCGGTTATTTTATCCCTAGTGGCAACAACACATCCACAATCTTAGAAGTTGTTGTCACTCTCCCAGATTACAGGAGGCATGAACCCACTATTTAGAATAAATACTCACTCTTGGAGTTATAAGCATCTACTGGGCCAAAGCATCTACTAGTAACGGAAAGCATGCAAGATCATAAATAACATATGATAGATTGATAATCAACTTGACATAGTATTCAATATTCATCGGATCCCAGCAAACACAACATGTAGCATTACAATAAGATGATCTTGATCATGATAGGCAACTCACAAGATCTAAACATGATAGCATAAAGTGGAGAGACAACCATCTAGCTACTGCCATGGACCCGTAGTCCAAGGATGAACTACTCACGCATCACTCCGGAGGCAGGCATGGTGATGTAGAGCCCTCCGATGATGATTCCCCTCTCCGGCAGGGTGCCGGGAAGAGGTTCTGAACCCTCCCAAGCTAGGGTTGATGGCGGCGGCGTCTTTGGAACTTTTCGTGGATAATGGCTCGGGTATTTAGGATTTTCGCGTCGGGAAGAATAAATAGGCGAAAGGGCGGCGGCTGCGGACCCACGAGGACCCCACACCACCCAGGGCGCGGCAGGGGGCCGCGCGGCCCCATGGTGTGGCTGCCACGTGGCTCCCCTCCGTGTCTCCTCTGGACTCCGTCTTCATGTTGGAAAAACAGGAGGTTCTGTCCAAGTTTCGTCCAATTCCGAGAATATTTGCAAACTAGCTTTTCTGGAATACAAAAACAGCAGAAAACAGGAACTGACACTGTGGCATCTTGTTAATAGGTTAGGCTCAGAAAATGCATAAAAATGCTATGAAGTGTATATAAAACATGTAACAATTGGTATAATATCAACATGGAACATCAGAAATTATAGATACGTTTGATACGTATCAGGCTAGGAGATCGAGCATTGAAGAAGACCGATACTTCACCACCATGGTTATGCCCGAAGCCGGCACTTCAACAAGCGTGAACATTACCGCACAAAATGAGCCATGGGTATTGGCTAAGCACGTGTCCCAATGCTTCTTCATAACCGACCCGGCACGGCCTAGCAGTGTTGTCGTGAGGAGAGGCAAAAGGAACATCGTCGGAATGGATGGAGTCGCCAACGAGAAAGACTTCGACGTGTACGGTGAACCAAATATTGAAGATGAAGACGTCGACGAGTCAATAAGATACTCCATGAGAAGAAGCAGAACCACACTACCGAGGTCAGGTCGTCCGTTCAAAACAAGAAGTCATGATGTGGGGCTAAACTATTCAACATCGACAAAAAAAGGCAAAAAGATTGTTAAACGCTGAGAAACTAAATGCATGTACTCTCTTTTGTATAATTATGTACTTGTATTGATCAACACATGTTTTTGTATAATTATGCGCTTGTTTGTATCGATCGACTAATATTCGATGTGTGCGGCGAGACTATGCATGTATCTTCTCTCTTTTGTACAATTACATGCAACTTGTATCGATCGATCAACGAATATTCAATGTGCGGCGAAACTATATATCCCTCTTTTGTACAAATACGGACTTGAATCGATCTAATAATACTCGATAACACACTATTATATGTATCTTTCAATTTAAGAATCAATGACGCAATTATTATATGCAAAACAACAAAACAATAAGGAAAACAAATAAAAACAAGAAAAAGGAAAACAAGTACCACTGACGGGTGACTTTAGAGTCCGTCAGTGGTATGGTTACTGCTGACGCGCACCCCAAACGCCCGTCAGTGCTACTCTATGCCACTGACGCGCGCAGCCAGGGGGCCGTCAGTGGTGCAGAACATACCACTGACGCGCTGGGATAGCTGTCCGTCAGTGGTACGTGCGTACCGCGCTTACCCTTTCGGCCTCGCGCGCGAGCGGTCCAAATCGCCCAAATCGATTCGCCGCCGCCAGTCTCTCTCTTCCCGCCGAGCACCGCCACCCCTGTCTGCCCGTTGCCGCCGGCCGCCTCCCTCTCGCGCCTCCGCCATCCACGACCGCATCTCCTCTCCCTCATCTCGCGTCCCCTCTGCTCCGAGCCAACCGCCGCCGCGCTCCTCTTCTCTGAGCCAATCGTCGCCTCGCTCCCATCCTCTTCTCCGAGCAAGGTAACCTCCCGCGCCTCCTCCTCCTCTCCTTTCCCACCTCCCGACCTCCCGCCGCTCGAGCACGCCGTGAGCTAGCTAGGGTGTTAGGGTTAGCAAATTTCTGTGTAGTTTAGGTTAGTTTTAGGTTAGTTTAGGTTAGTTAATTTAGTTCAAATAAGCCACTGTTAGTTTAGGTTAGGGTTTAGGTTAGCTTTTGTATGATTTAGGGTTCGATTTGTTATTTCAAATAGCAAATTTTGGTTAGTTTAGGTTAGTTTAGTTCAAATAAGCCACTGTTTTTAGGTTAGTTTAGGTTATTTTTTTTCTATTTAGGGTTCTGTAATATTTTGTAAAATTCAAATATGCCACTGTTCAAATAAGCCACTGTTTTACAAGCAAATTAATTTATAAGCCACTGTTTTCAGGGAGGACCTTGAAACTGCTGTTCCTGGTGGTGAGAAATTGTTTGTGTTTTACAACTCCTCGACTTGTTTTACAAGCTCGTCGACTTGTTAGTGGTGAGAAATTGTTTGTGTTGCTGGTGGTGGTGATGTTTGTGGATATGATGTGAATGCTGTTGGTGTATGATGTTTGTGGGATATGTGTTGAATGCCACAAATGTTTGTGGATGAAATGTCTGCAGGTACCCATGAGGTCCTTGAGATTGCCGAAATCTCGATTAACTTTCGTTCCGGCAAATTTCGGGTACTCCATATATCATATTTTTAGCAAAGGTCATGCCGAAATTTTTCGTGAATTTCGGCATGACTTTTGCAAAAAAAAAGATATATGGAGTACCCGAGATTTGCCGGAATGAAAGTTAAATAACATTCCGGTAATGTCAAGTGCCTCGTGGATATTAAATACTTAGTGAATTTTAAATGCTTTTAGTGGGTTTTAAAATGCTTAAGTGGGTTTTAAATGCTTTTAGTGGTTTTTAAAATGCTTAAGTGGTTTTTAAATACTTAAGTGGTTTTTAAATGCTTTAGTGAATATTTAATACTTTAGTGAAATTTACTTACATTTGTTTTACTAACTACGAGGTTTTCTTGTTAGCGCGGACATGGCTGACAACGATGAAGCCGGGGGTTTTGGGGTAGTAGGAGAAGCCGGGGGTTCAGGGCAAGGAGGCGAGGATCCGATTGATTCGATGCAGGCGTCCATCGAAAATGACGTGACAAAGACGTTCGACTCCCTCTTTCCTAAGATCTGTGAGTTCGTTGAGACTTGGATGAAGAGAGGCAAACAAGGGCCTCCCCCCATGATCGGCTACGGCTACGGCAACTCGATCAGCAATGTGACGCCTATTTTGCAAAACCATGATACTTCAGAAGATGCGCTGCCGAAGAAGCCTAAGAAGGCATGGAAAAGATATAAGCATAAACGTGCCTTGGACGACTCGAAGACACAACAATCCCCGTTTGTGGACAAGATATCCATCAACAACTGGCATAAGACACATCACTTGGGTGAATTAATCCTGCCGGACGAGTTGGTGGAAAAGTTGACTGGGGATCTATTGGAGCTACATGAGGTTGTTCTTCTTGCGGAGAAGAATCTTCTCAAGGAAGAAGATCCGACATTCCCGGTTTTTATTGCAAAGGTACCAGAGGGCTTGGGCTTTGTCACTGAAGCAGAACACGGAGGCCCGCTACACGGAGACCCGCTCTTCGTGAGATTTGATGACATCTTCGGAGTGTTCCATATGCACCCGCTCCACCCATCGATGGTCCGCCTTGTTGCGCTCAAGATGGCACACCAGATCAAAATGGATGATATCCAGGACCTCGTGATAGTTGACCCCTACTATATGCAAGAGTCGTTCCTGACCAACCCTAGGAGTAAGGCAAGCGCGACACAGTACCTCAGAGATCTCTTCCTCGCGAATAGTTCCAACTGCATCTTTGTCCTGCCTTGCTTTCCCAAGTAAGTCGATCAGTCCTAGCCGCCATAACATGCTTCCGTAGATTTCCATCGTTAAATTTGCATCTACAATGGTGAATTTGAGGATGATGCATGGTCTCTTTAAACTTTTTTGCGTAGAGACACACACACCCTCATCTGGCTGGAGATGCAAGATTCGACTGCCGTGTATCTCGATAGCGGGGATCGTTATGGCGAGGGGACTACTAGGGACTACACCTACATCAAGGTTGTTCTGAATGATGCTCTAAACGGCTACGCCTTAAAGGGCGGTCGGATTAAAAAAAAGGATTATGAAGGAAAGTTTCAGTTCTCCCACAAACGTACTTCCCCTGCATCAAGCAGGATTCAAACAGTAGGATGGAGGCATGGTACCTCATCTATCAAATGCGGTGGTTCTTGATGTATCAACGACGCCAGCAATTTATAGGATATCAACAAATGGTGCCAGAGACTGAAGGAAGTCACTGATGCTGATATCAGAGATGAGTTCCGTCACATCCAGAAGATGATCGCGCGAATCATCATCCATGATGTCCTAGAGAAAGAAGGGGATTTCCACTTCGGCCCTAACACACCACCTAACGCCGAGATAGAAAGGCGCATAAGACTGTCGGGTGATGACAGGCTATTCCACTCATTAGAGGGTGGTCTCCCTTTCCCCCGTTGAAGAAGAGAAGTTGAGCAACAATTAATCAGTGTTCGTAAACTATATCCCTACTAGTGAATGCTATATATTCAGGGTTATGAATCATGCATGCATGCTTAGTTAATTATGTTACTTTTGATTATTGCAGACATGTTCCAATTCATTCTTGTTTATAATTTTGTATTCTCTAGAATGCCGATGATTAAAATGTTGTGACACCGTGTGATCCAGGGGTGGGACTAGCAAGCCTTGTGATATGCACGAGTACACACATCTCGTGCATCCTACTTGTCTCGCTGGCTCCATCCCTGAAGCCTGTGTGTCACTTCTAAGTATGAGGCACCATATTATTGTTTATAGTTCTGTATTATCTAGAATGCCGATGATTAAAAATGTTGTGACACAATGTGATCCAGGGGCGGGGCTAGTGAGCCTTGTGATATGCACGAGTAGACACATCTCGTGCATCCTACTTGGCTCACTGGCTCCGTCCCTGAAGGCTGTGTGCATCACTTCTAAGTATGAGGCACCATCTCTGTAATATGTGTTCATTTTTAGAATGCCGATGATTAAAATGTTGTGACCCACTACGTGATACCCTCAAGCTCCGTTGAGCCTTGTGATATGCACAAGTATAAGCTGTGTGCATCCTACTTGGCTCAACGGAGCTTTGAGGGTTGCTTGTGTGTGTCCGACCTAAATATGAGGCACAAATCCGAATCATTTCGTTTGCTTTGGTCTTTCTTATAACTCTTGCTTCGTTTGAACTTGTTTCGTTTCATCTACTTTTAAATGCCGATGATTAAAATGTTGTGGCACTACGTGATACAGGGATGGTGCTAGTGATCCTTGTAATATGCATGAACATAGCATTTCATGCATCCTACTTGGCTCGCTCACTCCATCCCTGTAATTTGGCGTGTGCCACACTTCAAAGTATGAGGCATAAATCTAATCCTCTTTATTTTGTCTTGTCTTTTTCCTTAATTAAAACTCTTGCTTTTATTTGACTAACACTTTTATTTGTGTCTTGTGTACAGAGAGATGTGGTACGTGGTGCACAATGGTAGGGTTGCAGGGGTCTATGATCAGTGGGAAGACTGTGTGAAGCAAGTGAACAAGTTCAAGGGCAACAGCTACAAGGGCTACAGGACTAAAGCGGAGGCGGAAGCTAGGTGGTTGAACCACCGGCTAGAGGAAGAGAGGGAGAAACGGATGAAGTCCAACTTCGTCGTCATCTCCTTCTTACTCATCGTCATTGGCACTCTCTTGTATGTGACTGTAGTTTAGATGACACTACTTGCTTTTGAAACCTTTGCGAGTTTAAACTATCGACTCTCGAGATGTATTTGTGAGTGATACAATATTATATTTGATCACTTTGTGGTATATTTGTCGGTTCGTAATGCATGCGTGATCGGTGAACACCAACTACCAATTTGTCCACTTGTCTGTTTGTACTACTTAATTATTCATACTATGAATTTATACTGTATTTGCCAACTGTATACGCGTATATATATGCTGGGCAGATAAAAATTTAGAAAATTATAGCACTGACGCATGGCACGGGGTACTGCTGACGGACGCTGTATATTCAGACGGATAACCGCTGGCGTGCGTCGCTGAGCTATCACTGACGGGCGGCTTGCGCGTCAGTGGTAATGCCAATACCACTGACGTGCCCAATAGCCGCATGTCAGTGGTAACATCGCTACCGCTGACGCGTGGGCCGCCCGTCAGTGGTACGAGTTACCACTGACGAAATAGCGCTGACGGGCGTCCGCCCGTCAGCAGTAGCTATTTTCTGTGCGTCACTGGTAGGCTTTTCTGTACTAGTGGGCCGTACAATAACCGCGCCCGAAAGTTGCGAAGATCTCCTTGCTTGTCCCTCCTTCTCGACGGGCGACGGGAGACGGGTGACGGCAATGGCGATGGCGGTGGAGCTCCTTTGCGCCTTCAATGACCCTGCTCTGCGCCTTCAATCGAACTCCTATTGCTCTGTTCTTGGGGGTTCCTAGGGTTTCTCGGGGGCTTCTATGGGCGACAGCAGGGAGCCAGGGAAGAAAGACCACGTGGGCCCCATCAGCGGTATCTCTTAATTAAACAAGTGCCCCGGCCCCACTCGATGCGATTCCAAACGAGGTGCCCCAGGCCAACCCCACTAGTCAGGCCAAGTGACGGTCAAAGGAGGTTGACCAGATGGAAATGTCTGTCTTCACCATCTTCGAGCCTCGAAAGAGTCAGGTAGGGCACAGACAGATAAAACTACGCAGCTAGGGCACAGACAGATAAAACTACGCTAGGTAGGGCACATAAACAATTGACCCCTTTCAGAAACGTCTCCCTGCCTGCACAAGACACCAAGCGTTCTGATCCACCTTGTAGCTTGCTTCAGATTCTTTCTCCAAGGTGATCAAAAGTTCCAGTCGTAAGCCGCCCAACTACCGTGGGAAGTCCCAAGTACCTCTCACTAAAAGCCTCGGCCGAAATACCCAATAAACCTTTCAAAGCCTGTCGAGTGGGTTGTGAGGTATTGGGACTAAAGAAAATCGAGCTCTTGTCTCTGTTCACAGATTGTCCTGAGCACTCGCCATATATCCTCAAGATATCATTTAACCTCTGAGCACTTTGAGTATTTGCCTTCATGAAAATGAGACTGTCATCGGCAAACAACAAGTGATTTAACCAAGGTGACCGGGGACTTGCTCGAATTCCTTTATCAACTCTAGCTCCACCATAGAAGTTTAATAAGGATGTAAAGCCCTCCCCACACATAAGAAACAAATACAGTGATATGGGATCACCTTGCCGTAAACCCCTGGATGGAGTAAAATAAGCTAGGCAAGAGTTCCCCATTGACCCGTACCGTAAACCAAACTGAAGAGACACACTTAAGGATCATCCTAATATAAGATGAGGTGAATCCTAGTCTCTCCATAATAGCCTGCAGATAATGCCACTCTACTCGATCGTAAGCTTTCATCATGTCGAGTTTGACGGCACACACATTATTCTTTCCTTTTTTTCCTCCGTCTCATCGCATGCACACTTTCGTATGCAATTAAGACATTGTCAGTAATCTGACGGCCAGGGACAAAGGCACTTTGTTCCTCTCCAATAATCTCATCCAGAAAAACTCTTGCCCTATTTGCAATGCACTTGGCTGCAATTTTATATAAGACCGGACATAGAGAAATAGGACGGTATTGAGACACACGCTGGGGATGTCGTACCTTCGGGATAAGCGTGATCGATGTATCATTCATCCCAATCGGAAGTTCTCCTCCATTGAGGAAGTCACAAACAACCGGCACAATATCATCCTTCAGAAGTTCCCAATGCCGCTGAAAGAAACCAGCCGTGAAACCATCTACTCCCAGTGCTTTTGATGGGGCCATTTGAAAGAGAGCATGTCTCACTTCATCGGCCGTATATGTTTTCTCTAAATCTTCATTCATAGCCGGAGTAACCTGAGGGGGAATAAAACCCATCATGTCATCCATCTGGTTAAAACCTTGTGATGTATACAGAGTCTGGTAAAAACTCTGAACTTCTTCATGATCCTCCTCCCAAGACGAGCAAGTACTCCCATCAGCACGCTCTAGATTCTCAATTTTATTCATACGTTGCCGATGGGCAGCTTGAGAGTGGAAATATTTAGTGTTACGATCTCCCTCTCGGAGCCATTGCACCCTGGATCGCTGACGCATCCAAATTTCCTCCTGCCTCAGTGTTTCTCGTAATTGTTTGATCACCGTTTTCTCCTCATCACTTGGGCCCCCTCCATTGGATTGCCTGCGCAGTCGATTGAGACGGTCACGAAGTTTCCGACCCTTTCGCGCCAGGCAGCCAAACTCTTTTGCACCCCATGTACTCAAATTTGCTTGCAGCGCATGCAATGCCTGCACCACCCCCTGGAGGCCCGATTGGCCCGCACCTTTTTGCCACTTATCCACAACCAGCTTGCCATAATCAACATGGGTCTGCCAAGCATCCTCATATCAAAATTGCTTTGCACCCCGAACCCTTCCATCGGCCACCTTCTCACGAAGAGCAGCATGCACAAAACAGTGATCTGACTCCGTTGTGACAATGTGCTGAACTCGAATATCCCCAGACATGTTAATGAGTGCATCATTACCAAAAGCCCGATCAAGGCGAGCTCTGACATTGGCGTCTCCACTACGCCCATTATCCCATGTGTGCTCAACACCAGACCACCCCAGATCCTGCAAACCACACTCATCAGTGACCTCACGGAATGAACGCATCTGCCACTCCGGTCTAGCTGCTCTCGAGAAATGCTCAGAGCCGAAGAGGGTCTCATTAAAATCCCCCATACATAACCAAGCTGAGTGTTGGATTGCAAATAGAGTACGCAAAAACCTCCGGCTCTGGTGTCTATCTTCCGCCTTGGGAGCACCATAAAAACCTGTGAATCTCCACTCAAGGCCTCTAGTGTCATTTTATTGAATAGAACAATTATGCACATACAGTACATGTATCTATTGTATATGCATAATGGCCACGTATCCTATGCATTCGGGGGGTCTCGTGCACCAGTGCATCCGTCCGACCATCTGATTTAATCCAATGCACAGTACAGCACTAATACACCCGCTGAAAAGGAAGTCATTAACTTCCTAATTAATCGATTCTACTAGATCGGATCCTTGTGATGGCAGGTCGGCGATCACACAACGCGACGGCCACTTGCTGGCGGCCGGCGGCGACAACACAGCACGTACGGCTTGCCGCGCCGGCCGGCGGCGAGACAACATGATTTGCTGCGAGCGGCCGAGAGCTGAAGAGCACATATCGTGGAGACGGCGGCAACCAACAAATGAGGCAGTCGGCTTCGCCGGCAGACGGCGACCATGCATGCGGCCGGTTGCAAGTTACGGCCATAAACGGCTCCTGATATCTGAAGGCCTCGTAACATGCATGCATCGCGATCTTTGCTTGTGCTCTGTGCATACGTTTCTCTGCACTACGCTGTCGCCGGCGGCGGCGGCCGCCGAGTCTTGATCAAAGTGATTTGTTCGAAGAAATAAAAACGTTTCGAGGGGTTTATAATAAATATTTTAGCAACTTGCTGTGCAGGCGGGCGTGTAACTGCAAATTAGCCTCATCCTCATGTGGTGCGTGCGACGTAAATCAGAGGGCTAAGTATAGATGGATGCACGGATGCATAGGATACGTCGGCATGCATAATTGTCTTGGAAAATAGTGGGTATTGAAGTGAATAATCTTGACTTGAGCTAGGCCCGCCCCTAACATTACATCACGCCAAAAAAAATGTCCATTCAAATTTGCAAATGAAGCCATGTTTGACACCCATTTCCTGTTCCACTTTCCTGGACTTATAAGGTTACCATTTTAACTGCAGATCACTAAAACTAAGATATCAGATAAAAATACCGTAACAACGAACAGACATATTTGCTATAAACCAAATGTGTAATGATTATCACCAATAAACCTTCATGGAACAAACAAGACGGCTACCATGATTTGTTTTGGTACAGTCATCATGAACTTCAATAATACAATACCACTCACGGTAGAAAAAAAACCAAACAAACATAATGGCCAAATACATTTATGTAGCAACCGATCATTGTAGATCTTTATATACATTGAAGATGACTATAAACATCAAATGCTAGAAATTTATTCAATTGCTCTAATACATTCCAGCCATCACGGGTCTAAATTTCAGATGGGAGTCCAAACTACCGGTTTCTAGGGAACTCTTCAAGCCAACATGGTGTGTATGTAAAGGAATATCTGATTATGGACCCGCTATGGCGCCTGAAATGGTTATAGTTTGTTGGGTACATATTTCCTAAGCTTTCAACCCTTGATGTATTCAAGAAAAAGGCCAGACCTTTCTCCATTGATTCACTCAGGAAGACAACTTCTTTGTGTGGATGAAATCCGAGTATCTTAATTTTAGGCACATAAAATAAAGGCTGTTCATACAAGTCACACTCCTCGTTCATTTCTCTACTGACAAGCTTCCGTTTCTCCATTGTGTTCTTGTTCTCTCCTGGCTGATATCCTTCAGTTTCGATATCATCAAGATCGTCACTATCAGAGTTCCATACAAGCTTTTCTTCGACTATATTGTCCTTCTTGTATTTTGGAAGATGGGAACAATATATGTTGTAGTTAACATCCTTTACCATCCAACGTCCATGAACTTGTCTGTGAGGAGCGAGCATGACCTGAAGATCTTTATCTTGCTTCAACATCCACTCCATTTGACCAAATGATTCATCAAGGATCCAAACCCGAAGACGATAGTTATCAAGTGCTGCAAAGTATACCCCTTTTTCCGATTTGTCTAGATAATATGTTGGATGTATGCTAGGGCCCACACCCACACCAACTGGTGGTCCAATTACACGGTACTTGTTGTTTGAGAGGGATATTCTGCAAAGTCAAAGTACTGTTCAGAAAAAGTTGACAGAAAAACCAATATTTCACTAAAGGAGGATAAAAAAAATATCATAATGAGGCGTTGTGGGTGCCCACCTTACAACGAAATTAGCTCCACGATGCACGTAAAGTGCCCCCCTCTAGTTGACAGCAAATTGTGTCAAACCCAACGGCGTCATATTGGTGACTGTCCCTGCAATATCACCTTCTCCAACAAAGTACCTGAACTCCCATTGACATGAGCTTGATGAGAAGACACGCAAGATGCATGGAGACGATGGTTTTTCCACTAATGGATCAACGTAGTCCTCAAAATTACTGGTACATAGTTGGGGGATTATGAACACCTCATAATGTGGTGACAGTGTTGGATCAAAGACAAGATACTTCCTGAAAATTGTATCGCTAACGCCATCCGTCGGCACGGCAGGTGGTGGCGGGGGCAAAGGATCCCAACATCGTGTAGCGGGGTTGACCACGTATGCATTGAGCAAAAGGAGACCATTGCAGTGATGAAGAACATCATAGTTCCGCCAATCTAGATAGTAATCGTGGTCATAGACCTTGATGGAGGTGTTGGTGTTGGGCAGGAAGTCGAGCTTGCCGCTGATAGCTAGGGCACTCGTGGAGGAGGTAGGGCGGGCAAAGAATTCCGGGAACTTGTGGACGCTGAAGTGGAGAAAGATACCGTGGAACGAGAGCGGGAGCAGGTCCGCGCGCAGGTGTCGGCCCGCGTCGATGGCGGCGCGCCAGTCCCTGCGGACGCAACGGGACGCGGCGAGCCAGCGCGGGGCGAGGCGGCGGAAGACATCAACTAGCACGTCGTCGGGCAGGATGCGCGCAGGATCCCGCTGTTCCGCGAGCACCATGTCGTAGTCATCATCAGCAGTCTCTCCATCGTCCGGGCTAGCAGGCTCCTCGGAACAGCCCGTGGACAGTTCCTCCGCCATAGTTTTGGAGATGAAAGGATAGAGCAGCTCTAGAGCCATGGACATCGGCCGCTCGAGGATCGATTTGGAACCCTAGCTAGTCAGTTTTTTTTTCTGAAAAACGCTATTCTCCAACCGACTGATCCATCAGTCAGTTTGCTCCGTGCGTGTCGCTGCGTTGACCCAGCAGGCCCGTGACGCATCGCCAGATCCGGCCGGCAGGAGCGGTTACCGGCCCGGCCAGATGGCCGCCGAGCAGAGCGCTAGCGTTGTCGCCGCGGCGGACGGGGTGCGTCGGAGCCTCCTCCGGCGCCTATGCCGGGGCTGGCAGCGGACGCGGCGGGGCAGAGGTCGCTGCCGACGCCGTTCCTGACCAAGACGTACCAGCTCGTCGAGGACCCGGCGGTGGACGACGTGATCTCGTGGGGCGACGACGGGTCCACCTTCGTGGTGTGGCGCCCGGCGGAGTTCACGCGGGACCTCCTCCCCAAGTACCTCGAGCAGCCGGACTTCACGCGGATGCTGCGCGAGGTGCAGCGGAACCTCGGCAGCCTCAACAACTACCTCTCCGACCCCGGATGGTGCGCGAGGTGTGGCGGATTCGTCGCCGGAAGTGTCTCCATAGGTGGATTCATGCCCGCTGAGCTCGAATCGGTCATGGCATGCCTCCATTGGTGATGACATTAAGAGGTCAGTATTAAGAGGTAAGTTTTTGGGTTTGTTGATGTTGCATTAGGTGTGCAGTTTTGCTACATGTGCGACTCGTTTTTGGTGTATAAGCATGATCAAAACGCTACATGATTTCTGCAAAAGTGATGTGGTGTTGGTTTTTGCTACATGGATGTTTTTAAAAGTGCTACATGTTTTTATTGTTTTTGGTGTGTAAGTACAAGAGAATTGCTACACTATATTTGTTGTGTAACCAAATGGGGATTTTTTTTGCGGACTGGTTTTTTTGCTACACACCTGTGCTACATGTTCTTATTGAGTTTTGCTACATAGTTTGTGTTTTTTTGCTACATGGCTGTGTTTGAAGTGCTACATTCGTTTTTGCTACATGTCGCCAGTTTTACGGATCAGTGTTTTTTTTGCTACATACAGTGCTACATGCGACAAAAAAATGTTGTGTTTGACTTTTTTTTGCTACATAGATCGGACGTAGCATTTCTGAAATTTATTTGCTACATGCGATGTTACATACATAGATACAAAGTGCTACACGCGAATCGTTTTTACTACATAGATCGAACGCACGAGATTGATTCACTTAACTAGATCCGACGGTTCTGGAGGCGGCTATAGGGAAGCCTCCCTACAACCGACTGATGCCTAGCACTGGCCAACCTCTTCACAAGGCTGGGCGACTATTGATTTGTTGGGGTTGGGGCCTTGGGTTGGGGGTGGTATCAGCCTATCAGGGCCCTCTTCAGATGAAGTTTTATACGGTACCTAATCCTGGAAAAGGGACAACGGTTGAGATAGATTAGGGCCAACATGCTCATCAAGTATGAATCCTTCGTCTGGCACAAGAAGCTCGACCGTAATCTCGCCTACGGCCTCCTCGTGAAGATCGTCTCACTCCGCTCCGAGCGCCGCCGCTGCCTTGCTCGCCGTAAGGAGGCCGCCGCCGTCAGTTCATTGGCTGCGTCCCGGCAGTTCTCCTCTCCGTTCACCAATGCGGAGGAGGCGAAGGAGGCCCCCCATCCACACGCTGTTTGCGTTTCCCAGGCCTCCTGCACCTGGAACCAAAGCAAGCTGACAGTGCGTTAAATTCAGAGACACCACCTATTTGGGATACTGCTCGGCGTAAACAGTCCCCTGAATATGTTTGAAATGTGAAGAAGTAGAAATCAATCTACAGTAAGACACTTACATGGAGCAGTGACTTCTTTTTAGTACCAAAATTTGATTCTGATGAATTTGGTTGTGCATTCATTATTTGTACCTAAAAACTTACGGTTTTGCTATTTCCCACTAGAGTGAAAATTAAGTTAGATCTCACTCAACTCTAATCCCGTCAGATTTATATCATGATTCGTGCGTACGTGATCTACATGAGTTGCAACTAAAAATTTCTCCAATTGCCACATTTCCCAGTTTCAAGTGGATTGCACACGAGTTGCAATTAAAAAAGTTTACACATGGATTCCACATGGTTTGCACATGCAATTGTATAACGTCATCTGAGCGAGAATTAACTTAATTCTCACTCGATTGAGCGCTAGTCACTACCACTTAAATACATCAATCTCCTTCTTGATAACTCTATTGTAATCTGCCACAAGAAATCATATTATTTAGCTATTTAAACTGGAAAATTAATTTATTCTCCAATTTCTTTTAATCTAGAATGCTTCCACACATTTAACATTTAAATAAACCGTGTCACACCAATGTGATGGGCGGAAGAACGCAAAGTACTCCGGACTGAATCATTCTCATCTGAATAGGAGGTCACCCCGGAGCAAGATGACAAATCGTCAACTTGACCATGAGAACGGACACAAACAAAAGGTGCCTTTATTTTTCATGTTCCATATAGAAAAAAATTAGTTGCGTTGATGCTTTTTGTCTAGTTAACTTGAATCTGAGGCCTCCTTGATTTTGTCTGCCTTAATCGGAAAACTAAGGCCTCAATTTAGTGTCTTAACTATTATGGTGTATACTACTTGTGCTACATTATCAGTGGGCTGGTTTATGATTGCTCGTATTTTTAATTCGTTCTTGCACTAAGTTTTGATGTTGATGTCCATGTACATTGGTTCATATGATTTGGCCATACGGGGTAGAAATTTGATCTTATTACATTCAATAATCCACTTTGGCTCCCACGTGCATATGCTCCCCTATAACCAAAACAAATTGGAATATCAAAATTCTGGGAACAATTTGAATTATACATCCCCGCGTTCAATGTGTGCAGGCAAAGTTTCGGTACAAATCGATATTTTTGGTGACTTGTGTCAAAAAGATAAAAAATGTATCTCGTGAAAAGACTTATTTTAGCACAAAAAGTTGTCTTTTTTTTGCATAGGTCATAAAAATGGTTTTTTAATGAAAAGACATCTGCGTTTACCTGGATTTATTCCAGGATTATTCGGCGCTATTCTTTCAGTGGTAGGTGACGTGCCCGTCAACAGCGAGGCGCCTGTGGTGACTTCGTCAACCTGAAGATCTGCCGGATCAGTCCTTCAGAGGTGCTCATAGGGGTAGGGTGTGCGTGTGTGCGTTTATAGGGGTGAGTGTATGTGCGTATTTGTGAGCGTCTGTGTTGTACTGTGTTCTCAAAATTTTTTTGGAGTATATTGACAAAATGGCCAAAACATAACGCTCCAATACTAGGCGAGAAAAGACCCGACGAAGATCCGCACGGAGAAAACGACCTCCGATTAGCCAGATTGACAACCAGAGGACTGGAGCAGACGGTTGCGTCGACCAAGATTTTCGCGTAAGGAGACGAACCGTCCCGATCGGTTCTCTGTTTTTTTTTCCGACACTAAATCGGTTCTCTGTTATGTCGTGCGTGGCTACTCGGGTGTAACTAAAAAAAGGGTTACATTTCAAAAGGGAACTTTTGGGCGTTGCGAGCGTGACACGTGCTGGGCTAGGCGATGTTGGCAAATCAAAATTGGTCACTGCTGTGCGGATCGGAGCCTGGTCGCCCCGCGCGTGCGTCCGTCTCGTGTACGCAAGAAAGCAGGAAGACCCCTGCGCGTGTACGTCGCTGGCAGGAAGCTCCGTGCACGTACGATCCATCCAGCTATCCTTGCCATCGTTGGACGAGGCCTCCCTGTGGTTGGATCGATCGTTGAGAAGTACAAGAAACCAGCTCGCGCAGCACGTAGGACGGACGGCGACAAAACGAAAATAAAATGTACAGACTACATACAAAAAGTGTACAACCATGTAGAACAGGCAGAGCTATGAGCGTACAACACGAGCTAGTGAGAATGTATGCAAATTTTATGAGATGTACAACTATAAAGGCGCATGTTGTACAACTAAGCAGACACATGTTGTACGGACACAGTTTGTACAACTAAACAGACACAGATTGTACAGACACAGGTTGTACAACTATACATGCACAAGTTGTACAACTGCATAACACATGTTGTACAACTAGACAGAGACAGGTTGTACGGATACATGTTGTACAACTACACAGACACATGTTGTATAACTACACAGACACATGTTGTACAGACACAGGTTGTACAACTATACAGACACAAGTTGTACAGACACAGGTTGTACAACTATATAGGCACATGTTGTACAACTAATCAAACACAGGTTGTACAAACACAGGTTGTACAACTACACAGACACATGTTGTACAACTATACATAACCGGTTGTAAAAAAAAAGTTCGTCGAAACCTATTAACATGGGATCTAGTTTTGAAAATCTCGACGCGAGGAGCTCAAAAGTGAAAACGGTTCGTAATTCGGATAAACGGTTCTCAAGATATTTTGTTTTTAAAAAACGAATCTCGAAATAAATGCGGTACAAACCTGGGCGGGGGAGAAGAGAAGAAAACCTACCAAAATTCTCTCATGCTGCCACTTGTCACACATACAAGCACCCACGGGGACCGCGTAAAAGGAGAAGCTGACACTTGTCACGACCACAACGCGCGCGGGTTTACCTTCATGAATTAGTGATTTCGTGGCTACTCAGATATGCTAGGATGCCCTTTAGACATTAGGCCCAGTAGCCTGTTCGTCGTGTTTTTCTTTCATTATTTTGTTCTTTTGAGGGAGGCAGATCGATTGAGTTTTTTTTTTCCCTTTTTGAGGTTGATCGATGGACGCCTTCAGGAGTTAGCGACTATGCAGCAGCTCCCATGTGAGGTCTGGGCTAATGGCCCAACTAGCAAGTCTTTTTAATTGTTTATGGGCTGCTTGCTGGAAAATTCGGGGCCCTCAAAATTACGGGCCCTGTGCGGCCGCACAGGCTGCACTCCTATGGGCCCCGGGCCTGATAATGTACAGATGCATGGATATTTCGAATAAAGAGATTAGTGATATCTCTCAACATAAATTATCCGTATTAGAAGCACAACAATTTCATATACCATTTTTCAAGTGCAGTACATAAAGAGAGATTAGTTCTACCTCAATATAGATCATTTATCTCAGAAACATAAAAACTTTATATACACCTGTTAGCCTAGTTAATCCTGTCGCATTGTTCAGTTAGATAGTTTCTTCAGTTAGCAAGTAACAGTTTGTGTATGTGCCTGTACAGCACGAACTTCAGTTAGTCTAGCCGTAGTTTTAGACAGCTGCGATCTAAACGTGGGATGGCACGTTGTGGTGGTCGTTGGCTGCATGTAAGGAGATTGAGGCTTGAGTGGCTGTGGGATGGCGCAGCCAAAATACTCAGTCCAAGATCCAAGTTTGGTGGAGGTTAGATTGTAACCGAGAATAAAGAGAAGAAGACACAGAAAAGAGGTTCAGTTGAAGACCACGCAAAAGTACTCTGTCTCTCTGGTTGCGTCGTTAGTGTTCCTGCGAGATTGCCTTTGCCATCGTTGGCAACAACAACACTGTCTCAGAAGCATATACATCTATATATAGAAGCATCCCGTCGCGCAATGGCGTCGGACACAGCCGCGCCATGGCGTCGAACACCTCAGCGGTCTGCTCCACCGTGCCGCACTGGGCGTACATATTGAGCAGCGCGTTGCCGACGACGCCGTCGACAACGGCAGCATTACGTCCGGTCCTCCTATTCAGGTATTAGGCGTGCGCCCACATGCCGGCGTCGAGCGCGGCAACGCGCGCCGTGCCCTTGCTACACCAGCATCTACCGGGAACAGACTCAGCGCCTCCCTGTGTTTGCTGGGGTGCGTGCGCGGAGATCATCGTGTTCCAGGACACCACGTTCCTGGCCGGCGGCATGGTCCGAAAGCACTGGATCGTGGCCGTCCCGTCGCCGTACTTGACTTACATGTCGACCAGTGCGTTGCACGCGGCGACGTCAGGATCCGCGGCGCCGGGACAGGCCACGAACACCGCGGCGGCGGCCACAGCGTTGACGACGACCCCCCAGTCGTCATCCATGGCCATGAACACCGGCGCGGCCTCGGAACAGGTCCAGCCACGTGTGTCCGGTCAACATAGATGTCCAGGAGACCACGTCCGGCGCCGGGACACCGCCGGCGAAGAGGGTGCGCGCGGCGCTGCGCTGCGCGCACGCGAGGCTGAGCGCGATGAGGGCGTCGCGGACGCCGCGGCGGCGTCAGTCGTGGCCTATCTTTATGGCGTGGACGTGCATCGCCGGTGCGGCCTGCCCGGGCGCCGGGGACGACGCGGTGGCCAGGCGCTTCGCGAATGCCCGGAGTGGTCCGAAACTTTCTTTCCCATCGGCCTTAAGGCGATGTTATCATCCATCGGACGGAGATAACTCATTTTCCTACATTTTGTTTCCTTGTAGGATTGGATTACACATCACAAAGGTTTGCACGCACCTTCAGTTCGGACGGAAACGATATCACAATTTCTCGTCAGATTAGAAATGGCAATCATCTTAGATTGTCGTTCTTTCATTCCGTTGGTATGCGATAGGATGCAATTGGGGTTCCCTTGAAACGTGTAATCTCTGATTCTGTTTATTGCAGAAACATCTAGAAGTTGATGCTAGAGTCTGTTGCACTCATTGGTAAGTCAGTATGGTTGCAAGAAAATACAATATGCTCGTCAATTCTATTATGCGGCTTCTACTTTTTTTTTCTCGTGAAAACGCAAAAACTTTGCATTTCGATAGTTTTACATATACTTAACAAAGAGCAGACACCACCCATCAAACACACGGCAGTAGAGTATAACGATTACAACAAGTTGCAAACAACGAGCGTAGTACGCACTCCACACCCGGCTAGTCTGAAGACAGGCAACAACGACATCAAGCTACAGAACAAAAGAGCATGTTCTAAACTGATCAACATCGCGATGGCAATTAGATGGTGGGACTTTGTCGGTCCTGAGAGGCACCTTCTTGGACTCACCGACGACGACGTGCATGGATTTGACACATCAACGTTGGACAATGGCGAGCATCGGAGGAAAGCAACAAGGAACTTCAAGCCGTGTCTCCAAACGCGACGCTTCCAACAGAGGGATGACATGGAGGACGTCGCCATCACGCCGATCCAACCCCGAATTTAGGCTTTCACCCAGAGACATCAACTAAACGTAGAGAGTAAGGAAAATGTCGACAGTTCTCGACGACGCCTCCAAGGAGGGAACAACGCACACAGGCACCATCGCGCCGACACTGACCGAAAATGGGCAAGACTTTCGTCCGTATTGACGCCCACCTCCCACCCTACCCGCCGGATTGGAATAGCCAAACATCATGGTCCGCTCCTAAGGCGCAACCCATCCACCACCGCGCATAGCCGGGAAGGCGTAGACCATCTTCGACTACCACCCTAGACAAGGATGCAGCCTCAGATCACCTCCGGTGTAGCCTCTCCACCCGGGTTCACATGCATCACCAACCGAGGACATGCCCGGGAAAGGCCCCACCTTCCCACCATATGGCTTCCTCTCATCATGCCCTATCTATTCATGGGATTTAGATTATTTCTCTTCATTCGTTGGTTTGTGTAGTTATTTCATCATTATACAAAGAAGTGGGATGGTCGAGATAACAATCTGTAATGATGTACATATTCCTATGTTTTCTCTGAACATCCTTCTGAACTTTTCCACACAAATCTGCACATCACAGATGGAAGCGCCTTAGATTCCTTTAGAGCACATTTCTTTACCCCACCTATTTTCTCTTCTATAAAATGTATGCTACCTTCATTTCTTAGGTAGCCGGATAGCATTTCATATATGCTGACCCAGATTCAACACATTATATATTTCCGTTTTCCCTGACAAGTCAACCTTCACAATTATCATATTTTGTATGAGCAAGCATAATTCCAAACTATTTATTTTACTATTTCAGGTAATTGGTTTTTTAGTTGCATTTACAGAATGAAGTAACAAACTTTGGCAGTGTATCCCGCAACAACGAGGTGTATCATTATTTTCAGTAACAACAACGTTTATAACTCCAAAACCTCCAAAAGCAAAAACTCCCAAAATGTATGTTTCACACGTTGAACTTGGCTTGGCCGAGGATGTACGGTTCGGAAGACCGTTCGGAATCACATCTGGCCGATGGGGCGAGCTGACGTGGCTGCACCTTAGTGTAGTGTGTCACAGACACACGCGATAAGTTTTCGTTTTTCATTTAACCCCCTTGTATATTTTGATCTAAGCACTTCCGTCTCTATCGAAGCGTTAATCAGCATGTGCTCCTCACGTGATATAGCGTGAGCCCCCTCGTTTCCCCTTCGCTCGTCAAATCCCAAGCCGGCGGCGCAGCCCTGCTGAAATCTCCAGTCGGCGGCCGCCCTTCCCCGACGAGCGGTCGAGGTATCCCATCCCGTAGATACCCACGGAAAGCTCGTACTGCTTTAACTCCTCCTCTCGCAGTAGCTTCGCTATCTGTGCATTTGATTGGCTCTTTAGCTCAATCTCTTGCGCGGATAGTAACCGAACTTCTGCGCTAATGCTTTTAGAGCATCAATTATCGAGGAAAGTCGTCCTAGAAGGAGATTCGAATACTCGCTATTTCCATAGTATTGCCAATGGCAGACACAGGAAAAAACGCATTCATTCTCTAGTCCAGGATGAGGGAATGATTGAGGGCCATGAACAACTGAAGTCGTACATTCCAAATTACTATAAAGCCCTGTTCGGTGCTCTAGAGGAAGAAAATTTCACTTTGGATGAGTCTCGAACGGAGGATATCCCCCAGGTTTCATATGCGGAAAATAGTCTACTTACTAAACTCTACTCAGAGGAGAAAGTGAGGATGACGGTTTTCCAAATGAAACATAATATAGCACCTGGATCTGATGGTTTCCCGGCTGAGTTCTACCAGAACTTTTGGGATGTTATCAAGTCTGATTTACTTCAACTGTTCGCATGTCTTCACAATAGACAGCTTGAGTTGTTTCGTCTCAATTTTGGTGAGATAATTTTATTACCTAAGATTAACGAGGCAGAAAGGATTCAACAATTTAGACCTATATGCCTTCTTAACGTTAGTTTTAAAATATTCACCAAAGTGGCTACGATTCGGCTGAACAGTGTGGCAGATCATGTGGTTCGTCCGTCTCAGATGGCTTTTATGCAAGGCCGCAACATCCTTGATGGAGTTGCGATCCTACATGAAACAGTTCACGGGCTACATAGAAAAAAGCTGAATGGGGTAATTCTTAAAATTGACTTTCAGAAAGCTTATGATAAAGTCAAATGGTCTTTCCTTCAGCAGACCCTCAGAATGAAAGGTTTTTCTACTAAGTGGTGCGCGTTAATAAATAGCTTTGTTTCGGGAGGAAGTGTAGCCATTAAGGTCAATGATGACACTGGCAAATACTTTCAAACGAAAAAAGGCCACAGACAGGGTGACCCGTTATCGCCAATACTATTTAATATAGTGGCTGATATGTTGGCTATCTTGATCGAACGCGCTAAATCTGAGGGTCAAATTGAAGGAGTGATTCCACATCTTGTAGATGGTGGTTTATCGATTATTCAATATGCTGACGATACAATTCTTTTTATGGAACATGACATTGAAAAAGCTCGTAACCTTAACCTGATCTTGTCAGCATTCGAGCAACTTTCGGGTCTTAAGATAAATTTCCATAAAAGTGAATTGTTTTGCTTTGGGGAGGCTCGAGAAAACGCCGCCTTGTATGCTGAACTTTTTGGCTGTGAGCAAGGTCAATTTCCTATCAACTATTTGGGTATTACGATTCATTATCGGAAACTTACAAATGCTGAATGGAAAAAGGTGGAGGAAAGACTTCAATTACGTTTAAATAGCTGGAAAGGCAAACTCTTATCTCTGAGTGGAAGATTGGTTCTCAAAAACTCGGTACTAACAAACATGGTACTGTACATGATTTCATTCTTCTAATTGCCCAAAGGAGTTTTAAAAAGATTGGATTATTTTCGGTCTAGATTCTTTTGATAAGGGGATTGTGAGAAGAAAAAATATCGTCTGACTAAATGGAGTGTGGTTTGTTGCCCTAAAGACCAAGGAGGGCTCGAAATTCATGACCTTGAGGTCAAGAATAGAGTCTTGCTAGATAAATGGCTCTTCAAACTGCTATCGGAAGATGGAGTTTGGCAAACCCTCCTTAGGAGAAAGTATGTGCGAGATCAAGCTGTTTCTCTGATTTTTTGGAAACCTGGCGATTCACACTTCTGGGCTAGCCTCATGGCTACAAAGAATTTTTTTCCAACATGGGTCTTTCTCAATTAGGGATGGATCGGAAATTCGTTTATGGGAGGATAAATGGCTAGGCCATTCTACCCTTAGAGAACAATATCCGGCTCTGTACACTATTATACGAAACAAAAGCGACACGATCGCGAAGGTGTTGGGTACCTCCCCACCAGATGTTTCGTTCAGAAGAAGTTTACTTAGAACGAGACAAGCATCATGGAATGCCTTGCTCATCCGATTGGATTCAGTCCAATTGTCGGAAGGTCCAGATAAATTTCAATGGAATCTTACGAAGAATGGCAAATTCTCGGTTGATTCTATGTATAGAGCACTAATTCTACCCGAAGTGCCAGTCGATATTAAGGATAATAACAAAATTTGGAAGATGAAGATCCCGCTTAAAACTAAAGTGTTTGCGTGGTATCTTCGTCGGGGTGTAATTCTTACAAAGGACAACCTTGCCAAGCGTAATTGGCACGGAATTAAAAAGTGTGTTTTCTGTCAACATGACGAGACCATTAAACACTTATTCTTCCAGTGCGAATTCGCCAAGTCTATATGGTCAGCCATCCAGATAGGTTCTACCTTACATCCACCGCGTACTGTTGCAAACATTTTTGGCAACTGGTTAAATGGCGTGGATCTTAGGTTTAAACTCTTCTGTAGGATGGGCGCGATTGCCATTATTTTGTCGCTATGTCTATGTAGAAATGACAAGGTTTTTAACGATAAAAATGCTTCTGTTATGCAGGTTATCTATCGGTGTACAGATACGCTACGAGCATGGTCGGCCCTGCAGCGTGTGGAGCACCGAGACTTATTTTTGGAGGTGGCGTCGAGGCTGGAAGCTGCGACCAGGGATTTATTCTCCCGGCATGGATGGCAACATAGACTCCAGATAGACCTACCAGCTTCTTAGGCGGATCTACAATTTCTCATTATGATATGTAATTCGCCTTTTTACTTTTTGTTCAGAATTGGTTACTGGTGAACTGGTGGCTGTGTGCATCTTAACTATGAAGAGTCCGGATGTAATGCTTAAAACTCTTAAGTAATAAAATCCCTTTAACTAAAAAAAGCTCGTACTTGACCACGATTAGAGTTGCAAGTGGGATGGACATGCCACCTATCCCGCCTCCCATCCCGCTAGCCTAATCCCATTTATCCCATAACATAATCCCGTTTGTCCCGTACGGGACTAAAACGGACTAGCCCATCTGTCCCGCCGCAGCCCAATTGTCCCGACTCATTCCTGCTGCTCTGCCTCTGCTGCTCGCCCGCTAGGCCGCTACCTCCTCCTTCACGCGGATGCTGCGCGAGGTGCAGCGGAACCTCGGCAGCCTCAACAACTACCTCTCCGACCCCGGATGCTGCGCGAGGTGTGGCGGATTCGTCGCCGGAAGTGTCTCCATAGGTGGATTCATGCCCGCTGAGCTCGAATCGGTCATGGCATGCCTCCATTGGTGATGACATTAAGAGGTCAGTATTAAGAGGTAAGTTTTTGGGTTTGTTGATGTTGCATTAGGTGTGCAGTTTTGCTACATGTGCGACTCGTTTTTGGTGTATAAGCATGATCAAAGCGCTACATGATTTCTGCAAAAGTGATGTGGTGTTGGTTTTTGCTACATGGATGTTTTTAAAAGTGCTACATGTTTTTATTGTTTTTGGTGTGTAAGTACAAGAGAATTGCTACACTATATTTGTTGTGTAACCAAATGGGGATTTTTTTTGCGGACTGGTTTTTTTGCTACACACCTGTGCTACATGTTCTTATTGAGTTTTGCTACATAGTTTGTGTTTTTTTGCTACATGGCTGTGTTTGAAGTGCTACATTCGTTTTTGCTACATGTCGCCAGTTTTACGGATCAGTGTTTTTTTTGCTACATACAGTGCTACATGCGACAAAAAAATGTTGTGTTTGACTTTTTTTTGCTACATAGATCGGACGTAGCATTTCTGAAATTTATTTGCTACATGCGATGTTACATACATAGATACAAAGTGCTACACGCGAATCGTTTTTACTACATAGATCGAACGCACGAGATTGATTCACTTAACTAGATCCGACGGTTCTGGAGGCGGCTATAGGGAAGCCTCCCTACAACCGACTGATGCCTAGCACTGGCCAACCTCTTCACAAGGCTGGGCGACTATTGATTTGTTGGGGTTGGGGCCTTGGGTTGGGGGTGGTATCAGCCTATCAGGGCCCTCTTCAGATGAAGTTTTATACGGTACCTAATCCTGGAAAAGGGACAACGGTTGAGATAGATTAGGGCCAACATGCTCATCAAGTATGAATCCTTCGTCTGGCACAAGAAGCTCGACCGTAATCTCGCCTACGGCCTCCTCGTGAAGATCGTCTCACTCCGCTCCGAGCGCCGCCGCTGCCTTGCTCGCCGTAAGGAGGCCGCCGCCGTCAGTTCATTGGCTGCGTCCCGGCAGTTCTCCTCTCCGTTCACCAATGCGGAGGAGGCGAAGGAGGCCCCCCATCCACACGCTGTTTGCGTTTCCCAGGCCTCCTGCACCTGGAACCAAAGCAAGCTGACAGTGCGTTAAATTCAGAGACACCACCTATTTGGGATACTGCTCGGCGTAAACAGTCCCCTGAATATGTTTGAAATGTGAAGAAGTAGAAATCAATCTACAGTAAGACACTTACATGGAGCAGTGACTTCTTTTTAGTACCAAAATTTGATTCTGATGAATTTGGTTGTGCATTCATTATTTGTACCTAAAAACTTACGGTTTTGCTATTTCCCACTAGAGTGAAAATTAAGTTAGATCTCACTCAACTCTAATCCCGTCAGATTTATATCATGATTCGTGCGTACGTGATCTACATGAGTTGCAACTAAAAATTTCTCCAATTGCACATTTCCCAGTTTCAAGTGGATTGCACACGAGTTGCAATTAAAAAAGTTTACACATGGATTCCACATGGTTTGCACATGCAATTGTATAACGTCATCTGAGCGAGAATTAACTTAATTCTCACTCGATTGAGCGCTAGTCACTACCACTTAAATACATCAATCTCCTTCTTGATAACTCTATTGTAATCTGCCACAAGAAATCATATTATTTAGCTATTTAAACTGGAAAATTAATTTATTCTCCAATTTCTTTTAATCTAGAATGCTTCCACACATTTAACATTTAAATAAACCGTGTCACACCAATGTGATGGGCGGAAGAACGCAAAGTACTCCGGACTGAATCATTCTCATCTGAATAGGAGGTCACCCCGGAGCAAGATGACAAATCGTCAACTTGACCATGAGAACGGACACAAACAAAAGGTGCCTTTATTTTTCATGTTCCATATAGAAAAAAATTAGTTGCGTTGATGCTTTTTGTCTAGTTAACTTGAATCTGAGGCCTCCTTGATTTTGTCTGCCTTAATCGGAAAACTAAGGCCTCAATTTAGTGTCTTAACTATTATGGTGTATACTACTTGTGCTACATTATCAGTGGGCTGGTTTATGATTGCTCGTATTTTTAATTCGTTCTTGCACTAAGTTTTGATGTTGATGTCCATGTACATTGGTTCATATGATTTGGCCATACGGGGTAGAAATTTGATCTTATTACATTCAATAATCCACTTTGGCTCCCACGTGCATATGCTCCCCTATAACCAAAACAAATTGGAATATCAAAATTCTGGGAACAATTTGAATTATACATCCCCGCGTTCAATGTGTGCAGGCAAAGTTTCGGTACAAATCGATATTTTTGGTGACTTGTGTCAAAAAGATAAAAAATGTATCTCGTGAAAAGACTTATTTTAGCACAAAAAGTTGTCTTTTTTTTGCATAGGTCATAAAAATGGTTTTTTAATGAAAAGACATCTGCGTTTACCTGGATTTATTCCAGGATTATTCGGCGCTATTCTTTCAGTGGTAGGTGACGTGCCCGTCAACAGCGAGGCGCCTGTGGTGACTTCGTCAACCTGAAGATCTGCCGGATCAGTCCTTCAGAGGTGCTCATAGGGGTAGGGTGTGCGTGTGTGCGTTTATAGGGGTGAGTGTATGTGCGTATTTGTGAGCGTCTGTGTTGTACTGTGTTCTCAAAAATTTTTTGGAGTATATTGACAAAATGGCCAAAACATAACGCTCCAATACTAGGCGAGAAAAGACCCGACGAAGATCCGCACGGAGAAAACGACCTCCGATTAGCCAGATTGACAACCAGAGGACTGGAGCAGACGGTTGCGTCGACCAAGATTTTCGCGTAAGGAGACGAACCGTCCCGATCGGTTCTCTGTTTTTTTTTCCGACACTAAATCGGTTCTCTGTTATGTCGTGCGTGGCTACTCGGGTGTAACTAAAAAAAGGGTTACATTTCAAAAGGGAACTTTTGGGCGTTGCGAGCGTGACACGTGCTGGGCTAGGCGATGTTGGCAAATCAAAATTGGTCACTGCTGTGCGGATCGGAGCCTGGTCGCCCCGCGCGTGCGTCCGTCTCGTGTACGCAAGAAAGCAGGAAGACCCCTGCGCGTGTACGTCGCTGGCAGGAAGCTCCGTGCACGTACGATCCATCCAGCTATCCTTGCCATCGTTGGACGAGGCCTCCCTGTGGTTGGATCGATCGTTGAGAAGTACAAGAAACCAGCTCGCGCAGCACGTAGGACGGACGGCGACAAAACGAAAATAAAATGTACAGACTACATACAAAAAGTGTACAACCATGTAGAACAGGCAGAGCTATGAGCGTACAACACGAGCTAGTGAGAATGTATGCAAATTTTATGAGATGTACAACTATAAAGGCGCAGGTTGTACAACTAAGCAGACACATGTTGTACGGACACAGTTTGTACAACTAAACAGACACAGATTATACAGACACAGGTTGTACAACTATACATGCACAAGTTGTACAACTGCATAACACATGTTGTACAACTAGACAGAGACAGGTTGTACGGATACATGTTGTACAACTACACAGACACATGTTGTATAACTACACAGACACATGTTGTACAGACACAGGTTGTACAACTATACAGACACAAGTTATACAGACACAGGTTGTACAACTATATAGGCACATGTTGTACAACTAATCAAACACAGGTTGTACAAACACAGGTTGTACAACTACACAGACACATGTTGTACAACTATACATAACCGGTTGTAAAAAAAAAGTTCGTCGAAACCTATCAACATGGGATCTAGTTTTGAAAATCTCGACGCGAGGAGCTCAAAAGTGAAAACGGTTCGTAATTCGGATAAACGGTTCTCAAGATATTTTGTTTTTAAAAAACGAATCTCGAAATAAATGCGGTACAAACCTGGGCGGGGGAGAAGAGAAGAAAACCTACCAAAATTCTCTCATGCTGCCACTTGTCACACATACAAGCACCCACGGGGACCGCGTAAAAGGAGAAGCTGACACTTGTCACGACCACAACGCGCGCAGGTTTACCTTCATGAATTAGTGATTTCGTGGCTACTCAGATATGCTAGGATGCCCTTTAGACATTAGGCCCAGTAGCCTGTTCGTCGTGTTTTTCTTTCATTATTTTGTTCTTTTGAGGGAGGCAGATCGATTGAGTTTTTTTTTTCCCTTTTTGAGGTTGATCGATGGACGCCTTCAGGAGTTAGCGACTATGCAGCAGCTCCCATGTGAGGTCTGGGCTAATGGCCCAACTAGCAAGTCTTTTTAATTGTTTATGGGCTGCTTGCTGGAAAATTCGGGGCCCTCAAAATTACGGGCCCTGTGCGGCCGCACAGGCTGCACTCCTATGGGCCCCGGGCCTGATAATATACAGATGCATGGATATTTCGAATAAAGAGATTAGTGATATCTCTCAACATAAATTATCCGTATTAGAAGCACAACAATTTCATATACCATTTTTCAAGTGCAGTACATAAAGAGAGATTAGTTCTACCTCAATATAGATCATTTATCTCAGAAACATAAAAACTTTATATACACCTGTTAGCCTAGTTAATCCTGTCGCATTGTTCAGTTAGATAGTTTCTTCAGTTAGCAAGTAACAGTTTGTGTATGTGCCTGTACAGCACGAACTTCAGTTAGTCTAGCCGTAGTTTTAGACAGCTGCGATCTAAACGTGGGATGGCACGTTGTGGTGGTCGTTGGCTGCATGTAAGGAGATTGAGGCTTGAGTGGCTGTGGGATGGCGCAGCCAAAATACTCAGTCCAAGATCCAAGTTTGGTGGAGGTTAGATTGTAACCGAGAATAAAGAGAAGAAGACACAGAAAAGAGGTTCAGTTGAAGACCACGCAAAAGTACTCTGTCTCTCTGGTTGCGTCGTTAGTGTTCCTGCGAGATTGCCTTTGCCATCGTTGGCAACAACAACACTGTCTCAGAAGCATATACATCTATATATAGAAGCATCCCGTCGCGCAATGGCGTCGGACACAGCCGCGCCATGGCGTCGAACACCTCAGCGGTCTGCTCCACCGTGCCGCACTGGGCGTACATATTGAGCAGCGCGTTGCCGACGACGCCGTCGACAACGGCAGCATTACGTCCGGTCCTCCTATTCAGGTATTAGGCGTGCGCCCACATGCCGGCGTCGAGCGCGGCAACGCGCGCCGTGCCCTTGCTACACCAGCATCTACCGGGAACAGACTCAGCGCCTCCCTGTGTTTGCTGGGGTGCGTGCGCGGAGATCATCGTGTTCCAGGACACCACGTTCCTGGCCGGCGGCATGGTCCGAAAGCACTGGATCGTGGCCGTCCCGTCGCCGTACTTGACTTACATGTCGACCAGTGCGTTGCACGCGGCGACGTCAGGATCCGCGGCGCCGGGACAGGCCACGAACACCGCGGCGGCGGCCACAGCGTTGACGACGACCCCCCAGTCGTCATCCATGGCCATGAACACCGGCGCGGCCTCGGAACAGGTCCAGCCACGTGTGTCCGGTCAACATAGATGTCCAGGAGACCACGTCCGGCGCCGGGACACCGCCGGCGAAGAGGGTGCGCGCGGCGCTGCGCTGCGCGCACGCGAGGCTGAGCGCGATGAGGGCGTCGCGGACGCCGCGGCGGCGTCAGTCGTGGCCTATCTTTATGGCGTGGACGTGCATCGCCGGTGCGGCCTGCCCGGGCGCCGGGGACGACGCGGTGGCCAGGCGCTTCGCGAATGCCCGGAGTGGTCCGAAACTTTCTTTCCCATCGGCCTTAAGGCGATGTTATCATCCATCGGACGGAGATAACTCATTTTCCTACATTTTGTTTCCTTGTAGGATTGGATTACACATCACAAAGGTTTGCACGCACCTTCAGTTCGGACGGAAACGATATCACAATTTCTCGTCAGATTAGAAATGGCAATCATCTTAGATTGTCGTTCTTTCATTCCGTTGGTATGCGATAGGATGCAATTGGGGTTCCCTTGAAACGTGTAATCTCTGATTCTGTTTATTGCAGAAACATCTAGAAGTTGATGCTAGAGTCTGTTGCACTCATTGGTAAGTCAGTATGGTTGCAAGAAAATACAATATGCTCGTCAATTCTATTATGCGGCTTCTACTTTTTTTTCTCGTGAAAACGCAAAAACTTTGCATTTCGATAGTTTTACATATACTTAACAAAGAGCAGACACCACCCATCAAACACACGGCAGTAGAGTATAACGATTACAACAAGTTGCAAACAACGAGCGTAGTACGCACTCCACACCCGGCTAGTCTGAAGACAGGCACCAACGACATCAAGCTACAGAACAAAAGAGCATGTTCTAAACTGATCAACATCGCGATGGCAATTAGATGGTGGGACTTTGTCGGTCCTGAGAGGCACCTTCTTGGACTCACCGACGACGACGTGCATGGATTTGACACATCAACGTTGGACAATGGCGAGCATCGGAGGAAAGCAACAAGGAACTTCAAGCCGTGTCTCCAAACGCGACGCTTCCAACAGAGGGATGACATGGAGGACGTCGCCATCACGCCGATCCAACCCCGAATTTAGGCTTTCACCCAGAGACATCAACTAAACGTAGAGAGTAAGGAAAATGTCGACAGTTCTCGACGACGCCTCCAAGGAGGGAACAACGCACACAGGCACCATCGCGCCGACACTGACCGAAAATGGGCAAGACTTTCGTCCGTATTGACGCCCACCTCCCACCCTACCCGCCGGATTGGAATAGCCAAACATCATGGTCCGCTCCTAAGGCGCAACCCATCCACCACCGCGCATAGCCGGGAAGGCGTAGACCATCTTCGACTACCACCCTAGACAAGGATGCAGCCTCAGATCACCTCCGGTGTAGCCTCTCCACCCGGGTTCACATGCATCACCAACCGAGGACATGCCCGGGAAAGGCCCCACCTTCCCACCATATGGCTTCCTCTCATCATGCCCTATCTATTCATGGGATTTAGATTATTTCTCTTCATTCGTTGGTTTGTGTAGTTATTTCATCATTATACAAAGAAGTGGGATGGTCGAGATAACAATCTGTAATGATGTACATATTCCTATGTTTTCTCTGAACATCCTTCTGAACTTTTCCACACAAATCTGCACATCACAGATGGAAGCGCCTTAGATTCCTTTAGAGCACATTTCTTTACCCCACCTATTTTCTCTTCTATAAAATGTATGCTACCTTCATTTCTTAGGTAGCCGGATAGCATTTCATATATGCTGACCCAGATTCAACACATTATATATTTCCGTTTTCCCTGACAAGTCAACCTTCACAATTATCATATTTTGTATGAGCAAGCATAATTACAAACTATTTATTTTACTATTTCAGGTAATTGGTTTTTTAGTTGCATTTACAGAATGAAGTAACAAACTTTGGCAGTGTATCCCGCAACAACGAGGTGTATCATTATTTTCAGTAACAACAACGTTTATAACTCCAAAACCTCCAAAAGCAAAAACTCCCAAAATGTATGTTTCACACGTTGAACTTGGCTTGGCCGAGGATGTACGGTTCGAAGACCGTTCGGAATCACATCTGGCCGATGGGGCGAGCTGACGTGGCTGCACCTTAGTGTAGTGTGTCACAGACACACGCGATAAGTTTTCGTTTTTCATTTAACCCCCTTGTATATTTTGATCTAAGCACTTCCGTCTCTATCGAAGCGTTAATCAGCATGTGCTCCTCACGTGATATAGCGTGAGCCCCCTCGTTTCCCCTTCGCTCGTCAAATCCCAAGCCGGCGGCGCAGCCCTGCTGAAATCTCCAGTCGGCGGCCGCCCTTCCCCGACGAGCGGTCGAGGTATCCCATCCCGTAGATACCCACGGAAAGCTCGTACTGCTTTAACTCCTCCTCTCGCAGTAGCTTCGCTATCTGTGCATTGATTGGCTCTTTAGCTCAATCTCTTGCGCGGATAGTAACCGAACTTCTGCGCTAATGCTTTTAGAGCATCAATTATCGAGGAAAGTCGTCCTAGAAGGAGATTCGAATACTCGCTATTTCCATAGTATTGCCAATGGCAGACACAGGAAAAAACGCATTCATTCTCTAGTCCAGGATGAGGGAATGATTGAGGGCCATGAACAACTGAAGTCGTACATTCCAAATTACTATAAAGCCCTGTTCGGTGCTCTAGAGGAAGAAAATTTCACTTTGGATGAGTCTCGAACGGAGGATATCCCCCAGGTTTCATATGCGGAAAATAGTCTACTTACTAAACTCTACTCAGAGGAGAAAGTGAGGATGACGGTTTTCCAAATGAAACATAATATAGCACCTGGATCTGATGGTTTCCCGGCTGAGTTCTACCAGAACTTTTGGGATGTTATCAAGTCTGATTTACTTCAACTGTTCGCATGTCTTCACAATAGACAGCTTGAGTTGTTTCGTCTCAATTTTGGTGAGATAATTTTATTACCTAAGATTAACGAGGCAGAAAGGATTCAACAATTTAGACCTATATGCCTTCTTAACGTTAGTTTTAAAATATTCACCAAAGTGGCTACGATTCGGCTGAACAGTGTGGCAGATCATGTGGTTCGTCCGTCTCAGATGGCTTTTATGCAAGGCCGCAACATCCTTGATGGAGTTGCGATCCTACATGAAACAGTTCACGGGCTACATAGAAAAAAGCTGAATGGGGTAATTCTTAAAATTGACTTTCAGAAAGCTTATGATAAAGTCAAATGGTCTTTCCTTCAGCAGACCCTCAGAATGAAAGGTTTTTCTACTAAGTGGTGCGCGTTAATAAATAGCTTTGTTTCGGGAGGAAGTGTAGCCATTAAGGTCAATGATGACACTGGCAAATACTTTCAAACGAAAAAAGGCCACAGACAGGGTGACCCGTTATCGCCAATACTATTTAATATAGTGGCTGATATGTTGGCTATCTTGATCGAACGCGCTAAATCTGAGGGTCAAATTGAAGGAGTGATTCCACATCTTGTAGATGGTGGTTTATCGATTATTCAATATGCTGACGATACAATTCTTTTTATGGAACATGACATTGAAAAAGCTCGTAACCTTAACCTGATCTTGTCAGCATTCGAGCAACTTTCGGGTCTTAAGATAAATTTCCATAAAAGTGAATTGTTTTGCTTTGGGAGGCTCGAGAAAACGCCGCCTTGTATGCTGAACTTTTTGGCTGTGAGCAAGGTCAATTTCCTATCAACTATTTGGGTATTACGATTCATTATCGGAAACTTACAAATGCTGAATGGAAAAGGTGGAGGAAAGACTTCAATTACGTTTAAATAGCTGGAAAGGCAAACTCTTATCTCTGAGTGGAAGATTGGTTCTCAAAAACTCGGTACTAACAAACATGGTACTGTACATGATTTCATTCTTCTAATTGCCCAAAGGAGTTTTAAAAAGATTGGATTATTTTCGGTCTAGATTCTTTTGATAAGGGGATTGTGAGAAGAAAAAATATCGTCTGACTAAATGGAGTGTGTTTGTTGCCCTAAAGACCAAGGAGGGCTCGAAATTCATGACCTTGAGGTCAAGAATAGAGTCTTGCTAGATAAATGGCTCTTCAAACTGCTATCGGAAGATGGAGTTTGGCAAACCCTCCTTAGGAGAAAGTATGTGCGAGATCAAGCTGTTTCTCTGATTTTTTGGAAACCTGGCGATTCACACTTCTGGGCTAGCCTCATGGCTACAAAGAATTTTTTTCCAACATGGGTCTTTCTCAATTAGGGATGGATCGGAAATTCGTTTATGGGAGGATAAATGGCTAGGCCATTCTACCCTTAGAGAACAATATCCGGCTCTGTACACTATTATACGAAACAAAAGCGACACGATCGCGAAGGTGTTGGGTACCTCCCCACCAGATGTTTCGTTCAGAAGAAGTTTACTTAGAACGAGACAAGCATCATGGAATGCCTTGCTCATCCGATTGGATTCAGTCCAATTGTCGGAAGGTCCAGATAAATTTCAATGGAATCTTACGAAGAATGGCAAATTCTCGGTTGATTCTATGTATAGAGCACTAATTCTACCCGAAGTGCCAGTCGATATTAAGGATAATAACAAAATTTGGAAGATGAAGATCCCGCTTAAAACTAAAGTGTTTGCGTGGTATCTTCGTCGGGGTGTAATTCTTACAAAGGACAACCTTGCCAAGCGTAATTGGCACGGAATTAAAAAGTGTGTTTTCTGTCAACATGACGAGACCATTAAACACTTATTCTTCCAGTGCGAATTCGCCAAGTCTATATGGTCAGCCATCCAGATAGGTTCTACCTTACATCCACCGCGTACTGTTGCAAACATTTTTGGCAACTGGTTAAATGGCGTGGATCTTAGGTTTAAACTCTTCTGTAGGATGGGCGCGATTGCCATTATTTTGTCGCTATGTCTATGTAGAAATGACAAGGTTTTTAACGATAAAAATGCTTCTGTTATGCAGGTTATCTATCGGTGTACAGATACGCTACGAGCATGGTCGGCCCTGCAGCGTGTGGAGCACCGAGACTTATTTTTGGAGGTGGCGTCGAGGCTGGAAGCTGCGACCAGGGATTTATTCTCCCGGCATGGATGGCAACATAGACTCCAGATAGACCTACCAGCTTCTTAGGCGGATCTACAATTTCTCATTATGATATGTAATTCGCCTTTTTACTTTTTGTTCAGAATTGGTTACTGGTGAACTGGTGGCTGTGTGCATCTTAACTATGAAGAGTCCGGATGTAATGCTTAAAACTCTTAAGTAATAAAATCCCTTTAACTAAAAAAAGCTCGTACTTGACCACGATTAGAGTTGCAAGTGGGATGGACATGCCACCTATCCCGCCTCCCATCCCGCTAGCCTAATCCCATTTATCCCATAACATAATCCCGTTTGTCCCGTACGGGACTAAAACGGACTAGCCCATCTGTCCCGCCGCAGCCCAATTGTCCCGACTCATTCCTGCTGCTCTGCCTCTGCTGCTCGCCCGCTAGGCCGCTACCTCCTCCTTCACGATCCAGTTTCTTCTTAGCCGCCGCTCGATCCCCTTCCTCCTCACGCTCGCCGCAGCTCACCAGATCCACCGGCCACGTCCCCATGCGCCGCTCTTGTCGACCCGCAGCCGGGCATCAAGCGCCGCTCCTGGCCTACCCCAAGCTCGCCGCCGTGGAGGAATTTTTGCACGCCGTTGCCGATTTCGACTCGAGTCCCCGTGCGCGTCGCGTTGAAGGCCTCGCTGACCTCCTGCTCCCAGCTCCTTGTCGTATGCTCGAGCTGCTACTGCTGTGGCTAACCCCGAAGAGCTCGACCTGGGGGGAGACGTCCACCACTCACTGGCGGATCCACCTTGTGCCACCCGGGTGCACATGTCACCGGAAAAAAATATTTTCCTTTATAAAATAGCAGTTTTTCATCACATATGCACCCCCAAAATATGTTTTAAATGTGTTATGTCACCATGGGTGCACCATGTTTCTAAATATTCTAGCTCCGCCACTGCCACCACTGACGGCAGCCGTGCGCGGTCGCCTGATTCTGTCGTCTACCACCACGTCGGCCAACCAGCAGCAGGAGCTGTGCGCCGGCAACCTCCACGGTCCGCGATCGCGTGGACCCGTCAGGACTCGCAGGGAGCCCGTCAGCCGCAGACCGACCTTGTCGGAGAGCCAGTAGGAACAGCAAGCCTGGACTATTCGATGTGCTGCTGCTGCTGCTGTGTAGCGGCCGGATGCCGAGAGATGGTATGTCGCCGCAGCTGCGCCTGATGGAAGTAACAACTAGTGGCCTCGACCGAGAGAAACGGCGTGATTCTGGCTAGGCAAGGCAATGCAAAGAAGGAGGCGCTGAGCTTCAACGTGGAAACCTTCCAGCGGAAGCTACAGAAGCTCACCTTCGCGATGCTTGATGCTACTGCCAGTGTAGAGCAGGAACCTCCTACTGTTTATGTTGGTTGTTCAGATGGTATGGCTTGTGGGGAAAAAAAACGAGTGTTTAAAGCAATGGGAGTGTATCCGTGTCATCTCTTGTTAGTCTGAGATGAGACGAGAGAAGCGAGTGTTTGATCTGAATTGTGTAGCTGGAATTTGTGCAATCATGAAGATATGGAGATTGTGTCAGTACTGTCATTATATTCCAGTATGAATCCATAACTGAACATTGACCTAAATTATTGGTTAGCTCACCTTCAATATGTTCAAGTATGAATCTGAACTGAATTATGCCAACTACACGACTATATTCGACATAACTTCAGAAACTTTTTTTGCAGCAATATTTGACAGATATCAAATAGAACTTCACAGATACATTTGACAACACATGAGCCACTTCAGCACCAGAAAGAATATAATGAGATATAAATCACAAGCAAGAAGATAATGAGACATAAATAACAAGGAACTTCAGAGCAACCTTTGGAAGAACTTCGCCATAGTATACAAGGAAACTGAAGGTGGATCAGCTTCTTGTGTGCTATACAAAATATTTCCCTGGAGATAACGTTGTGGCACAGCCAAAATCAGGAATTTGTATGGGTCAATCACAAATAATGTTTAGCAAACTGACATGATGTAATAGGTCCAAAACATCTTATAATTTGTGATTGCTAATAACTGCAATTTAAGAGCATATCGAGATAAGCTGTATCACTATTGTTCGGCTGTACACTTATTTAGCAACCTGAGAATAGACCGTCTAATTTCTTCTCCATTCGTCCTACAACATTAAGAATATGTTTCTTCATTGGCACCATCATTGTCTCTGTCAGTATCTGCATTATAAAGTCCCATCATCATCATTTTCCAAGAATAACACCTCCATTTAGCTCATCTATTCATCATATCATCTAACTTTTTTTAACGGGGGCAAAAGGTTTGCCCCATTCATTAATTAAGGAAGGAGTTTTACAGGAAATTAAAAGTGACGAGAAGCAAAAGAACAGAAATTAAGAGAACCGAGCTTACTATCCACAAAAGTATCATTGCTAAATCTTACAAGTTCTATGTAATATAACCACGCTGTTATTGAACCCAGGGCTCCGGAATCTGATGTGCTACAGAACTACAAATACAGGGAAGAAGTAAGTTAGGAAGTATAATAATCTACAAATACAGGGCATAAGTCGGTTAGAAATTTGCCTAATCGAGTGGACACGAGGGCGCCAAGGCTAGCGGCACTCCACTCAGTCTAGGAGGGGGCGTACTGATTTTTTTTGCACAGGGTTCAACCATGCACACGTTAACCTGTCGTGATCATACTCAGCCGTGGCTTGTCTATGCGGTTGACAACTTTGAACTCTTTGGGCTTAATCTATTGACTGAATCCCAGTAGGCCTGTTTTGGAGGCACTTATGTGAATGTATGTATGTCGACTAGATTATCTGTTTCTTCTTTGTATGAATGTGCTCCCGTACGCTCCAATTACTGGTTTTGCTACACAAATAGCCAACTTGCAGATCTGCAAAACCGGAGTCATAATTCTGCTGCAATAAACAAGGAAAATAATTTAGACAATAGTAAAGAAGATTTAAGGCACAAAACATAGCAGATTAAAGAAGATATAACAGAAAGCAACACAAGGCAATCATTTATGGCAGATATTATTCCAAGACCTTCTTTAGCACCACTATACAGATTAAACTCTTTTGCGATATGGCATCGCAATGAAGCATTTGCGTAAGCATACCTCTCAGTTGCATCTGTTACTCCTTCGTTAGCCTTTATTATATGTTATGTCTCAGAACGATACTACTATGTCCCGCTTTTAAGGAGAAAAAACAGCATGGCGGTTCTTTCTACGCTGCAAACCCACAGATTTTTCGAGGACCAACATATAGAATAAATTTATTTTCAATAACTTCAACAGAGCACCGGTTGTCTTGGAAGCACTTAAGCATCTACTGATTAAAGAAAAGCGGCACCCTTTTTGAATGTACGCAAGAAAAAATATGAGAGTTTGCCTCTTTAGGTCTGAAAAGTGAAAACACAGCAGCCATAATTATGCACCTGGATTCTTTCCAAAGTGGGGTTCACAATTCTTTTAGCTTCTTTTTTGACCTTTTCTTTTAGTTTCTTTCAAAGGCAAGAAACTGCGTAAATAATATATCACAGTGATGGATATTCAGTAGAATTAACAGCATCAAAGGGGTCTCGTTTCATCCTTTTGTTATGTAGGCAAAATAACGCTCTAATCTATAAATAGCAAGCACAAAGAGAAGAAGCAGAGCTAGATTTCATGAAATGGGTGGGATCTTTTGCCGCACAAGGGAAGCAGATGGTGACAAACCCAAGTAGAAGGAAATGGAGGCTGCCTACCAAGGGATGATGAAGCAGTCAGGACTTGAGAGCTAGGCCTCAAAGCATGATAATAGGAATGGCGACAGCTGAAGAATATGGTATATCGTAATAGCTAGAATTTTTTTCCGGTGCAAAACAATGGAAGATATAAATATAAGGTACATGCAGTTCGTTGCCACAGATTTATGATTCGTGGTATGATCAACAAACAGAAATACTATCCTGCAGAATAGTGCATGGCACGCAAGATAAATATGCTAAAACTATCTGTACATAAACTCCTATCCAATCGAATGGCAAACGATTGCCTTTTCCTCAAAAAAAAAAAACAAATATGTTATTTTCACCAAGTAACAAGCAAATTGCATTCCCAAACATGACGCTCGGGATGAAGTCATATATATAATTGTGGTCACTGATGTTCCCCCACAAGCCAAACTCCGATTCATTGACACAAGTTGCACAAGTGTAGCGATCGGTCACACCCACTAGACAAATTGAACTGGCAATCAATATGCTCATAGTTTGTTCCACTCTCGAGCCAGTGATCATGTGAATAAAATTTGCAAAGTGCAGGCACATCCATCGAAGAAAAGTCTAAAAAGTTCCAAACTAAATTTGGATCAGCTTCTTGTGTAGCATAAAAACACATTCGTGGAAACAGTAGCAGATGAAAAAAAAAAGCTGATAAACACGGCACAACCAAAATCTGAATTTTAGGTGTCAAGCACAAGTGCCAATGACACACTAAGGTCCAGAACTAATTTCAGCAAATTCACAGATTGTAACAGGTACAAAACAACTTTTGATGAGTAGTGAATACTTGTAACTGCAATATACAATAATTTTAAGCTAATTTATATCACCATAATTCATTTGTTCGTTTTCTATACCACTATTAAAAGAGCAAACATGTGTTGTGCTGTGTTGATACATTAAATCTGGACCGTTTATTTAATCCACGCTCCAGATTACTTCAAAACTTTTCAGTTTCGTGATAATTACAATATTGCCACCGCTAGAGTTTTATCACGCCGGCGCTTCGTCTCCAGTGATGAGGGAGACAGCGGCGCTGGCGCTCGGGGCCGGGGGTCGATGGTGACGGCGCTCCGGTGGTGCCCCGGGCTCGGGGAGGCAACGGAGACGTGCGACGTGATATGTCGGAGACGATGGAGGTGGTGGAGTCCTCAATTCCGTCCTGCAGCGGCGGCGGGGCATGGATGGGACACGGTGGCTCCGGCGAGAAAAATCGGGAAGTGGGTTAGAGAGGCGCGCCAGGGTACGGCGAGCGAGATGGAGTGGTATCGGGCTCAGGGGTTAACTTGCCGGAAACAAAGAAATACGGTGGCGGTAGAGGCGAACTCCGGCGAGCTAAATTGGAAGCCTGGCGGCGCAATTCCGGTAGGGATAAGAGAGAAGGACGCGGGCTAAATACTGGTCTGCTCGGAGAGGCCGGGGGCGCGCGAGAGTTAGGGGATGATGATGTCACACTGAAGTCGAGAGTGGAGATCAGCGGTCACCACTCACCAGACGTCGAGGGGCGGAGAAGGGAGAGAGCAGCCGTGCAACGGAGCTCAAGTGCGACCTCGATTTCATCCGGTCCTCATCCCCGCTGTGCATCGGTGCACCGTGAGAGCGCGCCGCCAGCAGCTGGGGAGCGTGAGCGGGAGCAGGGGCACTGAACGTAGAGGGGCAGAGAAGAGAGCATCGCCGCCGGTGCTCCGTGGGAGCATCCTCAAGGCCTTTTGCTACGGTCTGTGTGGTGTTTGTCAGCTAATTGGATCCCTGGATCCCTGAATCACGGACAGACGCCCGAAAATCAAGGATTCTTTTCAGTATTTTTTTGCTTTCTCTCCACCCGAATCTCTATTCACAAGCGACTATACAGCAGCAGTGCTATGGATTGAAGAGCAGAGATGATAAGCAAAATTAGATATCGTATGTTAACCAATCAGGTGCATGTGGCAATCATCGGTGAAATTTTGCTCTGCCTATATCATAGGGAAAAACTGGAATATGAATCCAAGAATATAGTTATAGAGACATATAGAATATATCTTCTAAGTTAAATTTAACATCAAAGTTGGAGTCAAAAATCGAGGGAGGCTTATACACAAAAGCGGAGGGTGAACTTATTCTTATATTTGTTATGTGCATATCAGTTTTTACAAACAAGCATACCCCTGACATGGCAAGAGAAGCAGATACATTATCAATGTATTAGTGGAGACGCGCATTGCGCGTGCAAAATTACTAGTATAGGGAAAGTGAGAATAAACCATCTAATTTCTTTTTCACTTGTTCTACAACGTCCTTAAGAAAAGGTTAGCAAAAAGGTAGTGACTTTAATGGCAAATTGGCAGAAAAGAAAGTCAGATGCTAACCTGCATACGATAAGGACATTTAAATATACCTTTAGAACCATTACGTCCGTTCAACATATACTTGTAGGATAACTTCTCAATAACAATATCTTCAAGACCGCTAAGCTTCGTTGTATCATTTTGCTGGAAATTATTGTAAGTATCTCTATGCATATTGTAGATGTAGAAACACAACTAACTAAGCGAGCCCTTACTCTGTTCTCTCCGTTACCATAGAATATTGCTTCACGACACACAGCCTGTGTGAATGCTCAAGGCAGCAATAGTGGGTTAAAATCATACAACAAATGACCATTAGTTACCAACAATTGACTTGAACACATATACCCAGGTCAATTTTTTTAACCCGGGGCTTGAACACATATATGGCATATGCTCCTACCTGTGACAAAATCAACATTTGAAGGGCCACTCACGTAAATGATAAATATGCTTTTGTGTAACCACCTAATTGGTAATGAAGAACAGTAGAACAGACACCAAATATTAGTATACTTGCATCATAACTCGTACAGTTGTTGCATATCATTATAAGACAAGTCTACTGAAACTACAAAGCCAAGCGATACACAATAATATGTGAAAAAGAGCATTCCCACCGTGTAAGAACATTTGGGTTTGCACCAGCTTCCAACAAGCACTTAATAGCTTCAGTTAAGCCCTTCTATGCAGCCTTTGCCAAATGATTATCACAAGGACTAGCACCGCTCACATTAGCTCCACCCTATCAGATGCAAGTATGACAAGCCAATCATATGTTGACTCGTCCTACCGACAAGTTGACTCGTCGCTAATACAGAGATGACTAAATTAACATCAGCTTATAGAAATCCTACATTCATACTGCACTACTGCAGTATAAAGAGCTGATACTGTACCGGAATCAATAGCTTCACAAAGGACACAAAATATTTGTCCAATGCCATGTCTAATGGTTCAAACAGACTAGTACTTTTGTTGGGCTGGAAAAAATAAATAAATAACTTCATTTTCAAAAGTGCGGCTATAGAAAGGATTCTTGCCACAACTGCGTCTACGAACCAAACGTATAACCAACAAGTCATACGTTCCTAAATTTTGGAGTGACATGGTTAGTCGCCAACCAATAATGCCCTCAAACACAGGTGGGAACAATTGGAGAATGTAATAAACGCCAGCACAAGAGAGAACTGAGGTTGAAAGCAACGGAGGCTAGTTACCAGCTCGGCAGAACCCATAATGAAATAATCCAGGTGTGGCATTTTAGCAAACACCTGGCGTGCATGGTGTGTACCGGCTGCTCCGAAATGCGACGGAGGCTAGTTACCAGCTTGACCCGGTGGTCGATCTGCGGAGTGGAGGAAGGGGCGGTGTGATTCAACGAACTGGCAGCTTGGGCTTGGCGTTGCCCCGGCGCCGGAAATTAGCCTGAGGAGCTGGTCGGGGCTGACCCCGCCCACGGCAGCGCGGGGGATCCAAGGCGGCCCACCTGGCCGCGGCCGACGCGGCGCCATTCTTGTCCCCGGAGGACGAGGAGGAGGAGAGGGACTGCGGGCGTGGGAGAACGGATTTTACACAAGTAGGTTGGCCCCCCGGACTATCTGTGCCATCCATTTTCTGTTGGAGATCCGTGCGGGTCAACTGGTCAAAGATATGTGATGTTTTTCATTTTAGCCCCTGTAAAACCCGAATTCAACCCGCAGTCCACCTTTCCTATATATAGCTACGAAACCCTAACCCTATCCCACAATCCCCACCAGCTCCCGTGCGACGCCGCCACCTCCTCCTGGCGCCCCGCCCCGCCCCGGCCGCCGCCGGCTCCGTGCTGCCCAGCCGCCGCCTGCAGTCTGGCTCCACCAAGCAGCGTCACCGCCTGCCGTCGGGCTTCACCAAGCCGGCTCCATTCGTCGGGCAGAGCAGCCACGTTTGATCCGGCCGTGGCGGCGCCGGATCCCGCCGTGGAGGTGTTGGCGGAGCCCCTTCTCCACCGAGCCACGGCGAGATTCCCACATCTCCCCGGTCGAGATCCCCGTCCTCACACCCTGGATCCGGCCGCCGCGACATCGAGCTCGACCTCGAGCTTCCTACCTCTTCCCCGGTTGATGCCGGCGTCGCGCACCATATCGAGCTCCTCCCCGGCGAGGACGCGTCGCGCGCCTCTCCCGCGTTTCTCCGGCGAGGACGAGCACGGGTCCTAGCGTCTCGCGCCGTACCCAGCTCCTCCCCGGCGGGTACACGGTCTCGTCCTCCAGCGCGCAACGTCGACCCAGCATCTCTCCGTGGTCGACGGATCCGTTCATGGCGCCATCCCACCCTGCCCTGTCCGCAACGAAAGAATAGGGTGGCTTGCGGCGCCGACGGCCTCTCCGTCACGCTCGTGGAGGGCGTACTGCCCGGATACGGGATCTCTCTCTTTTCTTACTTTTCAATTATTATTTTTATTTATTACTTGTCTGATATTCGTTTTCATTTGTGGATCTGTTATTTCTGTTCATGTCGTTTCTTCTATGGATCTATGCTGACCAAACGCATATGTGTGATTGGTTGTTAGAATCATACTTTTTTCTTAGTTTCTTGTTTGGTTTACTCTTTGGGTATTCTTTTTGTGAGGATTTCATCTACAAGATTCATTGAAATTTGGCGAATCTTCTAGTGTATAAATTTGTTTCATACTAATAAAATGAACATGATTTTTTGTATCTTGTCGTGCTCTGTTGTATCAATTTGAAAGCAAAAGAAAATTGTGAATGAAACTGTATTGAATCTGGTATGGAATATTGAATTTCGAGAGAGAGAACTATATTTCTGAAACTTCAAGAAATTTGTGACTTTTCTAATTTGTAAAGTTTAATAATGTTTTGAATTAATGTTGTATGAATTTGAAAGCAAAAGAACAATGTGAATGAAACTATATTGAATATGGTATGGAATCTTGAATTTCGAGAGTGAGAACTATGTGTATGAAACTTCAAGAAATTTGTGTCTTTTCTAATTTCAGCTAGTGCCAGATCCATTTAGTTACTTCTCTGTACATGGGCTTGATGGAGTCCATCGGTTGCAACCTTGTAGCTATTTAGTTCTGCAAGTTCCCTAGATGTAGACACGAAAATGATGACATGTAACTAGGAAACAACTAGTCCTCGTTCACTAATTATACGGCCGTGTGTCATATGCATGTTTTTGTTCTAGTATCTTGTTCTTTTGTGTAGCTCTAGTCTGATGCTTAGCAGTCATGTGAGTTTTTGCACATGAAAGCTACTACTGCCAGTAACCTGGGGGTAACTTAATCATTGTGCTTTACACTTGAGAGAACTGCAAGTTTATTTCTTTGTATGACACTATCTGAGAACACATTCATTTTGACCATCTGTTACTTTTAGCCTTCCAAGGCAGTTGCATTAATAATTTGTATTGGACAGCGATAATGCTTGTGGGTTGTTTGTGCCATTACTAAGTTTTAAGCATGTTGTGACGATGTGAGAAAAGTTCCAATGCAACAAACTTTTTCTGCCATTACTAAGTTTTTCTGTTCATGTTGTGACGCGTTGTGGTTTGGATTTTTGTTTGTTGCAGCCGTGTGTGCGGCAACTCGCATGGCCTCATCCGCAAGTACGGGCTGATGTGCTGCAAGCAGTGCTTCAGCAGCAACGCCAAGGACATTGCCTTCATCAAGGTATGCCCCCAGCCCCACACCGTGGATCGATTTCCTGAATCCCATGCCTGAATTTTATATCCGTTGATTAGTATCTCATGTCAGCCCATGCTTGCTTTTCCATGGTATATGCTTTGTCAAAAAGTCTCTTGGTATGGTGAACTAGTTTAATTTGTTCGAGACTACCACGAGGTAGCAGGGACTATTACGTAATGTTAGGTATGGCATGTTAGATTTACTTGTTCAGGTTAGATGCTTGTGTTGCTCCTCTTGCTCCAATAGTCTTCCTGGTCAACTTGTGCAATCATCACCTGATGTTCTGCCTTACAATATTGCCTATCTATTTGATATAGTCTCATGAATCATTCAACACCATAAGACCCTGGCCTGTCATAATATTGCCTATCTCTTTTGGACCTGACCCGAAGTATGTATAGAAAATATTTGTGAAACTAATCTGAAATATTTCTGAAACCAATCTGAAATATTTGTGAAGCAAATATTTGCGCATGGTATCCAATGAATTGTCTCTTCAATTTTTTTAATGATTGGATCTCATTCCATCGAATATTCAAGGATGTGCCTCAGAGTTCTTATATTGTACTCCCTCCGTTTTGAATGTAAGGCGTATAGTTTTTTGCATGGATATTAAGACGCGAAAATTTGTCTACGGTGGACTCATTTTCCCCTGAAAAAAATTCGGAGAGAGGAGTCCCTAAAAATCACAAATTGAAAATAATCCTCTAAATCTCTCTGTTATACATTGAAACTCAGATTTTGATGCGTAAAATTGTCCATAAATCGTAAAATTGTCCCTGAAAAAAATTCTTTTTCTTCGATTTATAAGTGGTGTCGGTAGGTCATGGATCTGGTTCTTGTTCTGGCTATTTTTTTCATCCAGTATTGCAGATAGATTCGTGATTTATTTATATTTTATTTTTGGATTTCCTTGTCCAGATCTGGGTTGCACATGACCCGAATCTATTATACTCTTTGTTTTTGTTACTTTCCCGTTTCTTTTTGTAATTCATCAACAGAAATTGTTCGTACTTGTAGGATCATTCCATGTACCTGTTCATGCTTCTCTATTGTCTGAATCATCTGTGATTGTTCTTTGAATTTTCTGTGAATATTTAGTGGTGTTATCTCTTGTTTTATTCCTCCTAGTCTCTGTAATGAATCGATCTCGTTTGTTTGAAGTATCAAACTCGTTTCTGTACATACTAGATCTTGTTTGAAACGGGAGCAGAGTACTAATTCTAGAAATTCATCCGTAAAAATGGGATCCTGATGTATGTACGAAACTGATGTATATGTATATATGCATGAAATGGATTTGAGTTACCTATGAAATATCTGTGCATTATGGAAATATCAAGTTTTCTAAATATTTGTGAATTTTATTCCTTTTTCTGTTTGGACTTTTTGATTGGGATCCAATTTCCAATTGAAATATTTGTGAAACTAATCTGAAATATTTGTGAAACTAATCTGAATATATGTCGAGGAGCTCCGACATCCACGGGTCGCCCACTGCCAGGCACGTGCTGGGCTGCCCAGGTTTTGGGCATTGATCTTTGATCTGAGCACGGGCAGTTGCCCCGATCTGGGGATTTTTCCTTTGTTTATTTCTTCATTTTTCTAGTTTGTTTATTTTCTGTGTGGATTTGCGAGGTATGCATCATGCATGGTCTTGAATTATGCAGCTTGTTTAATCTTGTTTAGATCTCATCTTCTTTACCATTTAGTTCAGAATTTTTTATCCGTTGGTATACACTATGATTCATCGATCTGGACCTATCCGTGGGTATACACTATGATTCACCGATCGGGACCTATTCGTGGGTATTTGTGTTGACGACCGGATCTGCGCATGGTATCCAATGAATTGTCTCTTCGAATTTTCTGTAATGATTGGATCTCATTCCATCGAATATTCATGGATGTGCCTAATAGTTTTCTGTAGATATTTTGTTGCAGAAATTTCTATTTGAATCTGTATATCTGAAAATTCTTGTATAATTAGACGTGCGAAAAATGCATCTTTCTGTAAAAGATATATTGCAGAACCTCTGAAAAAATATTGCAGTTCTTTTATCTGGCCGGCAACTAGCTCGAATTTTTCCCATCTATCACTTATCGATTTTGTTTTCTGACTTTCGATCTAGATCTTTGCAGGAGCACCGAGAGCAGCATCAAGAGGGAGGAGGCGTTGGGGACGGAACTACAACCGGGAGTCAATACTTTGGATATGTGATTCATTTGTATGAAATTTGTATGAATACTCTGTGAATTGTGTATGAAAGTTGTATGAATATTCACTGAAATGTTCTATAAAACTTATATGGGAATTTGTATGAATACTCTTGAATTGTGTATGAAAATTGTGGATCCTGGAAAAAAATTGTGGATCCTATAAAATAGATAGGTTTAGCGTTTGTGGATCCTGAAAAAAATTCTCTAAATTTTTTTATATGAAAGAGTATAATTTTTTTATATTTATTTTCTTTGTTTAAATTTTTTGAGACAAGAATGTTTGAAATAGAAAACGAGGTTGTAAAAGAAAAGAAAATGTGGAAATATAAATTGTTGAGAAAGGAAAATATAAAGTTTTATTAAAAAATTGGGAACGAAAATGTTAAATATTCTGTCATTTGAAACTTTGACAATATGAAAAATTGAAAAATCTGCGAATAAATGTTGAATATGTTTTTTATGAAATATCATATGAACTTTAATGAGAAATATTGTGCTGGTTCCGTTAAAAAACTGCAATCTGTGAGGAGAGAGAAAAATAGAAACTCGTCAAAGTCTGGAAAGTAAAGGTCGTTTCTGCAAAATGCGTGTGAAATCTTGACCGAAAACCTGCCGTCGGATCTCACCGGAATGGACGGTAGAGATAGGCAGGGGGCCAACTTACTACGGTAGTTGGGCGTGGTGGGGTTGGAAGCGAAGCACACATGCAACGCGGGGCGGTGCGGGCGCTTCTATTCTCGCCGGGAGCTGAAAGCCAGTAGGGCTCCCGGAGTGGAAAGGGCGTAGGGTGCAGAGCGAAGCGGGGGAGAAGGAAGACGGCGGCCGCGGCCGGATCCAATTCCGACAACTGAAATCCCCAGCCAGGGTACTGCAACCTGAAAGTCTGAAACCTTGTATACTGAAATGGGGGGAAAATCCAGCAAAATTCAGACAAATTTATATAGCAAAATCCATCAAATTTCGCATCGAAAAATCCAAAGACAAATCCGAGACATAGCAGAATTCTAACCAAAATTCCGATCTGTAACGACCCGACGGAGTAGAGCTTGGATCAGATACAGGATCAACACCAGAGAAGGGATTGGGGATGAGAAGAGCAGAGCAGGAGGTGAGACTTGCAGAGGAAGAAGATGAGAGAGACGTAACAACAATCAATTTCTCCATAGCTTGTCTCAGAGAGTACACACGCGGCCCACGGCCCACACACACGACACGGCCTGGATGACTACAGGGAGGTACGCACGCTGTAGCCCCTCCAGCAACACAACACATGACACGATCTCAACTAGGATCAATTACAATCTTGAATCACCAATTGTTGAACCAGAGTAGTTCAGGACTCTAGGTGCCCGCCTGGAGGCAAGACCCACACGAACGGCGAGAGGTCGGAGACAGGGCCCGTCGGCAGCACGCGCTCCATCCTCTGCGTGTCGAAGCGATAGCGGCCGGTGTCGACGCACCGATAGGTCGGGCTGAGGCGACGGTAGCCGTCACGGTCATCCAGGAAGAAGACGAAGGCGGGGGCAGAGTCGACGGAGCGGTAAGCCTTGGAGTACCCGCGCCCGAGGAACATGACGAGTCCCGTGGGATGGGTGAGCCGGCGCCAGGAAGTCCACCCCTCCGGTGCGCCATCCGGCGCGCCCTGCTGCGCGGTATGCAGGACGAACAGCTCCAACTCGGAGGTGCCCTGCTGCTGCTGCGTGAAAACCCGCCTCACCATGAGCAGGGCTTCAGGCCCAGCGCACAGATACCGGGCGGCGCTAGCCCCCGAGAAATCAGGACCGACGACGGCCATGTGTCCCTCAAAGGCGACGCCGCCGTCGTGCAGCCGCACCGTCCTGTACATCCAGAGGTCCTGTCGGATCGTCAGAACGAAGAACGTGTCAGTGGCGTCGCTGTAGTGCACGTCGTCGATGGGGCAGTCGGGCAGCATCATGTGCCAGAACCGCCGCGGGTCGTCGTCGTTGTAGAGGCCCTGGGCTGGCAGTCGCGGTGGGCACCATGCATCCATGCCTTCCCTCCAGAAAACCAGAGCGGCCTCTCCGCTGATGATGGCAGCGTATACGCCGCGCCCTCCTGTGATGGCCTGGATGGCCAGGCTCTGAAGTTCCGCCGTGTCAGGGACGCGTAGGCGGTCGGGAAGAACCTGCAGCACCTCACCGGTCGCGAAGTCGACGATCCCGTAGAGGGTGAGATCCGCCACCGTGAAGGCGACGGCCAACCTCCCGTCAACGAAAGAGCCGATGACGCGCCTTCCGTCGAAGCCAGGCGCATTGCCCGGCAGGTGCGCCGCTCTGACGATGACGTCGAATAGCGAGCTCAATCCCTGCTCAGGGGAGGGGGTGAGGAGGGAGGGCAGCAGCGGCGGGCGGGCCTGTCGCCCGAGACGGAGCCAGTCGGTGCAGACCGCCAAGCAGCGGGCGCGGTCGAGGTACGAGCCGACGAAGCAGAAGATGCGAAGCCAGTGCTCATCTGGAACGTCGTCCCACCGCGCCATTGTTGCCGACTTTCTTCTCGATTCTTCCCCGGTCTTGCTTTCTTGTTGATCTGCATCAGCTTGCAAAATAATAACAAAGGACAAAAAAGCACATGAGCAGAATTCGCATCAACTAATGGATTTGCTAACACAAGCATACGTGCGTTCAGGCAAGTGTACCGAAACAGAACACAAAAGATGTGCCCTACCAAAGAATCAACACGCACGCACATCGATCTTGCACACACAAAAAAACAGAGGAAAATTGACACGGCTTGCATCAACAAGCGATGCTTGATTACTCTCGCGCGATCTCTAACACGCGGGCTAAATCAATGGAATGGAGAGCAAAAGGGTCAATGGGAATTGATCAGCATTAGAATGAGAAAAATAGAACAGAGTTTTCAGCGCTGCATCTTGCAAAAATATAATAGAAGAGGACAAAAAAAATTCATGAGCTGAAGTTCAAAAGTTGCATCCAATCGATCAACTAGATCGATCCAGTAGTCTAACACGCGCGTCCTTGCATAAAAAACAAATTAAAAGGCGCAGTTGCATCCACCGGCGGATTGATCCATCTCTCGTGCGCTCTCAAATGCAGGTTAAATCAAGGAAACCGAACAATAAACGGATCCTTCGCTCGGAAAACGATCTACACTAGTATCAACCGAGGACAAAAAGGCCCATGTGAACTGAAACGGAGCACCATCTTGCATAGAAAATAAAAGCGAAGAAAAAATACAGAGAGTTGGATCCTAAGAAGAAATCAACGAAGCAGAAGACGAGCAATCGGCGGAAGCAGAGTACTGTACGCGGCTTGCAAGCAGAGCATGTACACGCGGACGGATGCAACGAGGATGCACCGTCTCGCGCATCTTTTGCATCCAGTACAAGCGCTATCTTACACCGAATCTAACGAGTATATGGAAGCAGATTTAACCAAGCATAATCACCCATCAAACGAAGTTCAAACACCCGGCGAACCAACGATTCGAATGGAGAAACGAAGATGGGACAAGGGAAGATTTGCTTGCGAGTAAAGAAGGTGCTACTCTCAAACGCAGGTTAAACCAAGGAAACCGAACAATAAACGGATCCTTCGCGCGGAAAACGATCTACACTAGTATCAACCGAGGACAAAAAGGCCCATGTGAACTGAAACGGAGCACCATCTTGCATAGAAAATAAAAGCGAAGAAAAAATACAGAGAGTTGGATCCTAAGAAGGAATCAACGAAGCAGAAGACGAGCAATCGGCGGAAGCAGAGTACTGTACGCGGCTTGCAAGCAGAACATGTACACGCGGACGGATGCAACGAGGATGCACCGTCTCGCGCATCTTTTGCATCCAGTACAAGCGCTATTTTACACCGAATCTAACGAGTATATGGAAGCAGATTTAACCAAGCATAATCACCCATGAAACGAAGTTCAAACACCCGGCCGACCAACGATTCGAATGGAGAAACGAAGATGGGACAAGGGGAAATTTGCTTGCGAGTAAAGAAGGTGCTACAGTAGCCAGGAGCGCTTACCCTCTCCTTTGCTGCCACGCCGTGTCGCGGTGCGGCCAGCGCCAAGGGAAGGAGAGATGGCAGAGATGAACGCCGGGCGTGGTTGGCTTATAAAGCAAGCGCGGCGACGGCTTCGAGGCAAATCAGGCCAGTGGTACGCTTTGTGTGATGGCTTTGCTACTGACAGCTTGTCCCACCATATTGCATGGCCTACCAGTCAGTGTGAAGGGTTGCTTTTCCTCTACGTGAGAAACAACTTGGGTCAATGCGTTAAAGAGAAATCACCGACGTCATGCACGTACGCTGCATGCACCCCTCCCTTTCTTTTACAGATTTTTTTGAACAACCAACTCCAGAGTTATCTCTTCTCAATTTCAGATTTGAAAGTTTCAAATTTGTTTTTAAAGATTTGCAGTATTTTCTTGTGGTGGTATGTATACACACATAATACGTAAGTGCAACATGCATGTGGCCGTCACATTATACATATATATATGTACAAGTTCATTTCCATCCGATCCTACCACCGGTCACGCGGGAGGTTTCTGACTTGTAAACTTTGAAGATTTACAATGTTTCAATTTCTTTATAATTAAACAGAAAATGACCTTGTTGTATGCTAAACTTTGAAATTTCCAAAAAAAGCGCAAGAGTAGTCTGAGACTTATATAAATCCACAATCAGCTTTCAGAAAAACCGAACCGCACTTTTAGAAATATGGAAACTCTAGAAAAGAACACCAGGCTTTCATTAATTAAACTTACACAAGTTTTCAAGCAGGCACAATTTCGAACTTTCGGATCTCTAAACTTTGAAATTTTTCAAAGCTCCAAAAAAAATTGAACTTACTAAAATGAACTTCTTGAATCTTAAACTTACAAAAATTTCAGAAATCTCAAACCCACTTTTAGATTTAAACTCTTCAGAAGTTATGGATTTTCAAACCATTGTAAAGAATCAGAAATGGAAACGGACAGTAGAGAGAGAAAGAGAGGATGGAGAGAGAGAAGATTCTGCACGCTGGCTCGCTGTGGACTGTGGTCCAAACGTATCGTTGCTTGGCGCCAAAACACGCGGCCGGGGAGGGATTTGCGCGCCCAGGAGCTCTCTGTAGTAGGATTAAATGCAGGGCTTTGGGTGAGAGCGTTGGTTAACCATTGACACGCTGGTCGCGTGCGTGTCCACCCGCGTTCTACCGAACAACGTGCCGTTGATACATGGCAGGAGAGATACACGGCACACTCCACAACGCAACAATCCCGACCACGTAGAGCATGTTTTTTTATCTTTTGAGAATTATTACTACTCCCCCGTTGGGAAATAATGACGCGCGTAGAATTTTTTTAACCGAGTCAAATTTATATTCAAACTCTCCAAAATTTGAACTCTAACTCGAGAACACCTAGAACGCGTGCGATCCTACTCCTCCCTCCTCATCTCAATCCTGCTCCCCCTGGTGATCCAACTAGATCTCCAGCGAGCTGGACCAGACCTCCCGTCGCCCGCTGGATCAAAGCCTCCACTACCAAGTCGATCTCCAACACGAGCGCCTCACCTCTAGCTCGAGTCCATCACCTCGATCTTCGTTTCTCCAGCTCGATTTCCAATTCATCATCAGGTTGGTGATGAGCGGTGGGAGTATGTGCTAAGCTCATCATATTCCATCTTGTCAAGAATCTTGACATCCTATAAACACAAATTTACGGGGTTTATCATGAGTTGAATCAAGTTAACCTTGGTATGTGATGAGTGCATTTTTTAAAGAGTTATCTCATTATTTTACATATTTTTACATTGGAATTTTGGCTATTAGCATGGACCTTTTATGTAGTTGTTCAACTCAAACTCATATTCTGATGAACTTTTCACAACCATAGGTTATTATTAGAATTTTACAAGTTCCGCGTGTCCTTTGTGAGTGTTTAGGTGCAGGGGAAATTATGAAGAAATGACGAGGGAATGAGCTCACTCAGAGTCAACTTGGAGCAGTCACATCCATCACATGCAGAACATATATGAAGCATTTTATGAAGATTATTTTTTTGCAATGACAAATTGAACATCCAACAGCATGAGATTGTGATCCTTGTTCATACGAGTCCAACGAGTCAAACTCCTCAATCCGAATCTGTGTGAGGAAATGGCGCCCACAACAAGTTTACAAAAAAGATAGCGACCAACGGTACGACCATGGATGACCGTACTAATGAAAATATTTGGGACTATTCACATGGTATTTACTTGTTCAATCTATAGTAATTTTACATGCGAATAACAAACATAATATAAAATAGCTGAGACATGTGACGTGTTTATTTTTTTTGTGAGACATGCGGATCTAGAGACATGCGTCTATCTGGAAAATTTAGACATATGCGTCAAGCAGTGATCAAGATTTAGGAGTGGAATAGGAAAAAATGCAAGGTTTTTAGTATTGACATATGGAACACACCTTTTTCGTATTATGTTTCTGCTTGGTGTGTAAACTGAAAACATGTTTAACAACTCAAGCCTTTCATACCCTTGATCCGAATTGCATCAAGCCAGGCATGCTGAAAATCTTCAAGTGAAGAGTTCTATGTCATAGCAGTGTATGCCATCTCTAGATAATATAGGTTCTCGAAAGTGCATTTGGTGCACTCTCATATTGTTTTGGGTGATTGACGACAACATTATTAGGGAACAAATGTTACTATTTAGTACAACAAATACATAGTCCACATAGTCGGTTTAGTTTATTCGTCGACACCTTGATCCAATGCTATCAAAGCATATCTACACTGGATCAAGTGAAGATTGAGCTAGGCGGGAGCACCTCAAGGATTCATGAAGCACAAGTTCAACGTCGGCACTCATGGATCCTCCTCAAGGATTCTATTGTTGTCACCTTGCTTTTCTTGATCAAGTGAAGATTGAGTCCAGAATACAAAGTATTTTGCATAAAAAAATTACACACTTGCACTGCATACTATTGACTACGTCATGATATTTTTTCTGAACTTTTTTGCAACTTCAGAAATGGATTTTTGAAATACCTTGAAAAAAAGGGCTACCTGCATGGTGCTCGGGAGCCAAATAACCGTACTCTTGTTCTTGTCCTCATCCTGGTTGATTTGAGCATGGTCTCGCCCTTCTAACCATGATAATCGACAATTGTAGGGACAAAAAATGGATTCCAGTGGCTGTATATGCGCAATGACCGGCTACGCGATGAAGCCATTGAGATTGAGTGGGGTGGCACGACCAAGCTCCACAAAACATACTGCTAAGGCAATCAATCTTTAATGGTATGTGGTCTTCATTCCCAATTGTATTCTTTCTGCGGTGTGTTTAGTTTTTTCTTTTCTCTCTTTCCGACCAGTGACGTCAAATCCTCATACACATCTTCTATTTATTTCTTGTTCTTGTTTCTGTCTCGGCCAGCAGCCGTGTTCCAAATGGATCCAACACCTGTGCCTACACAAAAGCACATGTTCCGATGTTGCCCTGTAGTTGTGTTCAACACCATCAACATAACCTACTCCATTGCTACAACTGAGCTCAAGGCCATCTCAGTTTTTCTCAGGTAAATGTCATGGGTGATAATTGTGTCCAACAACTGCTTGTGCTAATGCCCAATGAGAACTGTTTCATTTAGACGTGCTTTTTGTTCAAGAAATTGTTTTATAGTTATCAGTATCTCTTTGTCTAATGTGTTGGTGTTTTTTTTGGTTATCATTATCTCTTTGTCTAATGAAGCTTCTTAACCTTAATCTGATAAGAAGATACTTTCAGCCTGTGTAAACTTGTATTCGGTTTGCCCATAAATTGTACAACGCATGTTTATGAATGGAAGGTTACTGTTGAAAACAGGTTGCTGAGTTATTGATAATGCATGAAGAAGTCCGCAGAGCAACATTTCATCAATTGAGAAGCTACGGAATTCCCACCTATGTCTCCATTTGTTTTTGTTTTGGGCGTTTGTTTGCTGTTGGCCCCAGCATGTGTGGTGTTGTGTTTGTATGCTTGGTTGTATGATGGTTGTTGCTTTATTTATAAAGCGGGGCGAAAGACTATTTCGTGGAGAAGCCACGGAATTCACATCCTCAAGGAAAAGTTGTTCCCAAAGTAGACATGTACCTACTGGTATTGCAAGGTTTAGCATCGCATTAAGTGCTCCCTTTTTTCTGCTACGTAATTTGTAGCTTCTCTTCACACATCTGAGCTCAGTAATGCCTTGACCTACAAACAATGGTGTTCTCTTACATTTTTTGTTTCACTTACAAAGTCCGTTTTGTAATTACCTAACTATATTAAAGACGCACAAAATAGAGCTCCCACAGCCACTCGGGCACTGTAGCACTGTTCCCCGCTACAGCTTTAAACAGTGATTTAGTGCACTGTAGCAGGTTATTATTATTTTTTCCAAAAAAATAACCCCTCTTTCTCCAAAAATTGTATACACGAAATATATGCGCGTCGACGAACAGGTTCCATTCCCGTGATCGGTTTTGAATTTAGTTCACTCTAGCTTCTTAATTTGTGATCTAAATTCGCAAAAACGCGCTCAGTCACCCGTTTGAATTTTTCTTTCACGAGTAGATGCAAATCACTCTTTCAAACAACTTTCATGTTTTAGCCTTTTTATTTTGACAGACATATAGATATGCACTTCTACAGTGCTCGCCTTTTTTTGCGGGAAAGCCCCCGCATTTTCCAAAAATTATAAATCGGCCCTACGGAATAAAATTTCTTGCACAGAAACCACAGTAATGAACAGTGTTAGCTACACTGAGCTTTTTCCCAGTAAAGTCCTCACGTTACCTAAGTATATTAAGGATGCCCAAATTTGAGCTCCCACAGCGATTCACTGTAGCGAGCTACAATGTCGCGGGTACTATTTCCCGCTACAGTGTTGAACAGTGCGTTGCATTTCGCAAAAAGAATCCTCGCAATTCTGGAAATTACCACACACCCACAGCTTCTCGCTAAGATGGACCTTTTTTCAAATTTCGGAAAACAAAGGGAACTCGCTGGAAGAACACACAAAAAAACCCTCCTTCTCCTTCTCTCTCCCGCGCGGCGCCCAGGTCGCCGCCACCGCCAACGCACCACACCGCCTCTCCGCTCCTCCCCGTCAGATCGAAACACGCACGGAGCTCCGCCGCCGCGCCCTCTCCATCCTCGCCGAGCAATGCGTGGCGGGACGGCCGGAATCGCCACAGTTCGGCCTCACCGTGCTCGATGTCCGCCGCCGCGAATCTGCTCGCCGCCGGCGACTTCGGCTACCAAATGATACGCCGCGCCGCCCGTTCGGCTCCCCTCGACGCCTTCGCGCAGATCCGCCGCTCCCAGGCTCGCGCGCACACACAGCTGCTCGAGCGTGAGATCGGCAACGCGGCCGCGTCCGCCGGCGAGCGACGTCACACGCTAACGTCACTCGCGGGCCCACCTATCAATGTTTTTAAAATTTTCGTACACGATTTTCCAAACCGAGAAACCCTAACATGTGGGACCCACCTACCATAAATTTTACACTTACAAGAAAAAACTGAAATTCGTAAAATTCATACCTTTTAATCTACAATTCAAGATACTGCAAATAATATATCAAAATAATTCAAATTCAACAAATTTTTAAAATTCCCACAAAAAAAAAGATGCACCAAAAATACATTGTTCAAAAAAATATATATATATATCAAAAAACTTCAAAATTAACAAATTTTTAGACTTTCTCCACAAAAGTTGCGACAAAAAAAAATTGAACACATTTTAAAATTTAAGAAAATTTTAAGTTCAAAAAAATTTCAAACGTTCCACACAAACTAACAAATGTCCATTTTGTTGAAGATTTATTGCATTAGTTTTCCAGATATTTTTCCTACTTTCCCGCTAAAAAAGAAAAAAACCCACGGATTTCAACATTTTGAAACCCGACAGGTGCGGCGTGTCCGCCTCGCCACGATTACTAGTATGATCTATCTGTGCATAAATATATGTGGTCTTTTTATATGATTGTATGTTGCTTATTCAGGGAAAGTTCTAGATTCAATGGGTATTTTATCCCAACATGCAGATTGTAGATCCTAACACAAATATTGCTATATTTCATACCCTAATGAGGTCATGATAGTTGGATATGAATTTCAGCATTGGTGGTTCGAGCATAAGGTGTGGTGGAGAAGGCTACGTGCTATTCGTTCCAATGACCTGTAGAAGGTCCAGGTACATTTTCTGTAAATAAATTTCGACGGCGACTTAGTGCGATTGATAAATGACAACTTCACCTATTAGATGAGGATTACAAAAATAGGCTTTTGTTGATGTACAACAAACTGCCTGCATGCGGTTTTGAGTTTTGAGTTTGTCTCCTTTTCAAGTTGTATTGTATTTATTGCATTCTTGTGATTCCTTTAACCCTATCATATAAAAAATCATAGTAATAGGCTTTTGCTGATGTAACAAACTGCATGTGTGCAGTTTCGATTGAGTATGCTGATGGGATTTTGAACGATGAGGATCAGCATCCTGAAGCAGAAGGCAACTGACACTAGTAGAAACAGGGGATTCAATACCGGTTCCAGAGGTCCTTTAACACCGGTTGTGCAACCGGTACAGTTAAATCGGGACTAAAGGCCCCCCTTTAGTCCCGGTACGCCACGAACCGGTGTTAAATGTCTCCACGTGGGCGGAGTTGCGCGCGCGCGGGCAGAGGACCTTTGGTCCCGGTTGGTGCCAACCGGGACTAAAGATTTATGCTTTTTCTTTTCTTTTAGCTTATTTTTCAGGGTTTAGGGTTTCTGCTTTTTTTCTTTTCGCTTATTTTTCAGGGTTTAGGGTTTCGGAGGAGATCACGTCGATGCACAAAAAAAAAGTTTTCGCACACGTGAAGATCACATAACACACATACAAGTTGGTATATATATGTACACATATAAAGTACTCATTACATGGAGATCACTGCTAGTACATGGAGGGAGTCTATTTTTCGATATAGTGGAATTCTCTGGATTCAGCTATGACCTCCGTAAGGAAAAATCCCGCCAATTCCTCCGCAATTGCTTTTACGCGGTTTTTTGGTATGAGCTGGTTCCGCTTCCTTGCCATCTTTAAAAGAAGGAGATCAAATCAATTATGAGGGAAACTAAGCATAATTGATGGTAGCAAAAAGTTGTGAATGATGTTTACGTACCTCTTGATTTCTTCGACTATTGACTCTCTCATTGACCTTCATGTGAATGTACTCGCAAACGTAGTATCCACATAAATCCGTCCCCTGTGGTTGTCGCAGGCACCACTATACGAGAATAAAATTCAATGAAATAATAATCAAGAGAATGATAATGGTATTGAAACTAGAATTAGCGAGATACGCGGACCTAGGTACGTAGTACTACTTACGTTGTTCTTATCTTTCCATTCACCGCGTTCTTCCGTGATGAACTGTTTCCAAACCCTGCCCGGCAAAGAAAATGAATTGAGTAGTTATTACTTACTTGATATCAGGAAATGAACGAAAAGAGGCCGATATAGTGCGATTGAAATTACCTCTTGAGCATATAATCGCACGCTCTTGTAATCATCAGGGTCTCTCCTTAATGAGTCCATGATTTCAACTTCTCCAACCTCGATTCTAATGATCATCAGAATGAAGTGGAACCTGCGGACGTTTATATACGCAGTTATTCATAACTCATCAATTACACTTAACATCGGGAAAGCAAAATATAATGTGTACAAGACAGTAACACTCACTTGAAGTTGTAAGGAAAAAGTATTTCTTTTTTGGTACTTTGTCGCTTTAAAAACGTTAGCAAAAACTGCTCTGTGTCCTGGGCATACTGCTCTACGGTGACTTCATGAACTTTATCCGGGTCAATGAACCCAATGTCTCAGATTCCTCCCACTCTGCATTCACGAATCTTCATTCTGCATAATAGCGTACAAAAGAATGTCATGAGGATAATTACAGGTAATGAACGAGCTTAACTAATGAATTAAATTACACAAATAAATCACTTACAGACAATAGCAGCTGACGATAGATTTGCCGAGGGCAGGTAGATTGTACATCTGAAAAAGTTTGGAGAACTCAACCTGCACAGCATATTCTCGGAAGTAGTGCTCTTCCTTAACTCCCGCCATGAAATAGAATCTCCCTTCACTAGTACAGAACGACACATCGAAACGGGCCAAAAACCCCTTCGGCAACGGAGAAAGGGTCCGTGTCCCCGCCTCTGTCACTGATGTGAAGGCCTTCATCGGTAACGGAGGCCAAAAACCGTTTCCGATAAGGTCTCCATTTGGCAACGGTTGTGCGCAGACCTCCGTTTCCTTAGTTTTCCTTCATCAGATACGGAGTTTGCCATCCACCCGTTTGCACTGAGCATTTCTCATATTTCGGTTACAGGATGCCACGTTTACTAATGCCACTAGATACTTAAAATCTCACAGCACAAGCTCAAATACTAAAACGGTAACAGATTTCATTCATATCACAATGTAACTTTACATTTCCATCACAATTTCACCTTTACAATTGCATCACAAGATGTGACAAACATAAGAGATAAAACGATAACAGATTTCATCTATACTAAGCCTATCATGTCAAATGACGGAAAGAATATATGATTTCTTCCCTACATCCTTTTCCACAATCCTCGCAGGTGTCACTCTAGCTATCTCTTCTTATCTCAACTTCTTGAGAGAAGGATGTTGAAGCTTTGGACCCTATACATTAGTAAATAGAATTACAATTGTTAAATACATATGCTAAAACAAATACACTATGAATTTAAGCAAACTGGAACGATATCTTACCTATGTCTTGAGGTGGCTCTTATTGATGAACCGGAGCAGCCAACACACGGCTTGTCAATAAGATATTGCGATGTCAGCAGCTTCATAGGATGCCTGACAACGATCATCCTTTCCATGGAGGCCACCACCGGCTCTGGATTTTTTATGCAGTGTCACCGAAATCTAATCTAATACGTCACCGATGTGACATTTCGGTGACACTGTATAAAACACTCTTACTTAAAAAAGTATTTTATGCAGTGTACCAATACGTCACAATAGCGACGGTGGATATGTATGGTGGAGTTTGAAAGGGAACAGCTTGATATCCCTAAATGTAAATAAGGATTTATGTTAGTTCTGACACTACTAGATAGAACAAACAATTTAACACAATAATATGAAGTATACAGTAGTATATAGTGTGTACTGACCTGTGTATATAATTGGAGGCCATTATGGGAAAGTCAACAAACACTACTCTCTTGAGTAATGTTCGTTGTTTGTTCTGTGTCTCCGACTTTTTTATGCAGTGTCACCGAAATAGACTCCTGTTTTCACGTGGACTAGTTAGCTAAACTACAACCGGTTGCAAGTGCACAATAGGCAAGTTAACTACATAAGAAATGATCTAGATAAACTACCGGATGTGAACTGAACTACTATCAACAAGTTAGCGAAACTACAACCGGTTGCAAGTGCACAATAGGCAAGTTAACTACATCAAGAAATGATCTAGATAGAACTACCGGATGTGAACTGAACTACTTTCAACAAGTTAGCTAAACTACAACTAGTTGCAAGTGCACAATAGGCAAGTTAACTACATCAAGAAATGATCTAGATAGAACTACCGGATGTGAACTGAACTACTTTCAACAAGTTAGCTAAACTACAACTAGTTGCAAGTGCACAATAGGCAAGTTAACTACATCAAGAACTGATCTAGATAGAACTACCGGATGTGAACTGAACTACTTTCAACAAGTTAGCTAAACTACAACTACTTGCAAGTGCACAATAGGCAAGTTAACTACATCAAGAAATGATCTAGATAGAACTACCGGATGTGAACTGAACTACTATCAACAAGTAAGCTAAACTACAACTAGTTGCAAGTGCACAATAGGCAAGTTAACTACATCAAGAAATGATCTAGATAGAACTACCGGATGTGGATCTGATACCTTCTTCACGTCGCCGTTGGATCGATCTAGTAGATCCGGAAGTGGTGGAGGCAGAGGAAGCGGACAGAGCGACGACCTCGCCGTGTCGGGCGAGATGGCGAAGACCTCGCCGTGTCGGGGGACATGGCGAACACCTCGCCGTGTCGGGGGAGATGGCGAAGACCTCGCCGTGTCGGGGGAGATGGCGAAGACCTCGCCGTGATAGCCGTCGTCTGGGCGGAGACGGCGCCGCCACGGCGCCGGCGATGGCCGCAACGCCAGGAGGCGCCGCCACGAACAGATCTAGCATACTGGGACAGAGTGAGGAAACGAGTGTTATTTTGCTCTGTACGCCCATATATATAGGTAAAACATAGGAAACGGTTCTTTAGAAGGACCGTTTCCTTTGTGTTTCTTCCACTGAGGTGTGGGACCTACGCGCCCACTCTGTGGAATTTCTTCTACTCTCTGGAATAATATTTTCCTAATCTCTACTATATGGAGAAAACCACTTATAGGATACTTATATTAATATTAGTGATTACTACATTACATACGCAGTACATATTAATAATAATAAAGTAAATTACAGTTGGAGAACTTATAGAACTACTACTAGCTACTTCTTGTTTTTCTTGCGCCCTGCTTCCGCGCAATCCTCGTCCTTCTCACGGCCTCGCTTATTGGGGGCCATTGGAGGTGGTGGCGGCGGCGGTGGCAGCATATCGGAGGCGGTGGCGGCGGCTTTCTTCTCCGTCGTCGGGGCTCCCTTCTTCGGGACCGGCGCCTCCGCTCGTCCTCCTCGTCGTCCTCCTCCTCCTCCTTCTCCTCTTCGGTTGACTCGTCATCAGAATCAACCTTCGGCGGGCCCAGCATCAAGGTGGGATCATGGAAGTTGGCGTATTCGTCGTCGCTCGTCTCCGGCGTCGGTCCTTCAATGGACTCACTGACGGGGGGACTGTCCCGCGGCGACTCAGTGTGCTCCTGTGTGTCGTTGCTGCGAGGCATCTTCGCTAATCAGTAGGAGGGAGCGAGCGAGCGAGAGAGAGAGCAGATTCGGTGGCGTCTTGAGCTAGCAAGGATTGGGGTTTTCAAGGAGTAGTGGGCGGTGCCACTACGCCATGGAATTTACTCGCCTCGCTTCGAATTCCAAGATGGAACGTGTCCACATTGGAAACGGACACCCAAAAGTCTCCGTTGCTATAGAGGCACATATCGGAAACGGAGCCAGAATTAAGACCGTTGCCAATACTATGGGTAACGGAGTTAATACTTTCTCCGTTACCTATGTTGACGGGCCAGCCGCGGCCTAGGTCAGGTTTGTACGCACTGGCCGCGCGGAAAGCGCGATTCTCCGTCGCCTAACGCCTGCCGTTTCCATAGAGGGGTATCCGATGTGTCATTCTGTACTAGTGCTTCTTTTGCGGCAGTCATGTACCAGTTATGCAATTTCCATAACTGTGTTGTTAGAGCATTCGGATCTGTGACCAGAGGCTGCCCGGGAACATATTTATATGCTAGCTCAGCAATGGCGTAACCTGTGTCGCCGTGGATTTCCTGAGCAACAATATTGTCGTTGTAGAGGGCCGCCTTATCAGAAGGCACAATGAGCGGGGCGATTGATTGTACTTCTTGTTCTCCGAGCTGAGGAACTTTTTTCCCGCATTTCTGTTCCTTCATCTGTGAGCTATGTTGCTTGTTAATACCGCGCTCATAGTCTGAAAGGGGCCTCACTGGAGGGATATAAGTTGTCAACGGTGCGATCAAGTCTCTCACTTGGTATAGTCTTCAGAAGTTCCTTTACGGGGTCTGTAGGGGGATTTTTCGGTGCTAACTGGGATTTCACATCGGCACGGATGCTCTCTTCTAATTCCTCGTTAGTCTTCTCGTAAGATAACTTCTCAGGAGTCTTGACTTTCTTGGGTATCTTTGCACGTTTCTTGACAGGGGACCTGTCTTTCCTGAGCATAGTACCAGTCGACGTGAACAGCTTCCGCTTTGTCAAATTACTAGTGGGCGCATCAGTCGGCTGACGGGACGGCGCGGGAGATGGACTCGCGGTGGGCTCCCAATCGTCGGGGAGGGCGGGTGGACTTTGAGGTGGTGGATTTCTACTCGGAGGAGTCGATGGCCTTGGCGCCGAGTCTGGAAACACGATGTATTTCTTCTTCCATAGAACGATACCAAGCTCGACTTCTCCCAGTGTCTTCTCGTCGTCACCTCCAGGAATGTCAAGATCCATTGTCTGGAATCCCGGCATAACTTTTGTCACCCCGACACGAGCATAGCCAGCTGGAATCTGACCAAAATGGAAGATTGCTCCAGGTTGATTTGGTAAAGCATAGCCATCCGCCATCGGACAACTAATGTTCTTCATTGGCATATGTAGCTGACAATTTGTCTTCTCCGTGATCATCCACGGGTAGTGAGCCGCCGACGGTTCGGCTGCAAGATCTTCTAGCTGCGTGGAACCCACGCTGCTTTTCCTCTGAGATGGGCCGGCATCGACTGCAGGATCTTCTAGCTGCAGCTGAGATGCCCTTTGTTGTGTAATTGAGTCCAGTTTCTCCTGCTGCTGCTGCACCTGGCGTTCTAATTCCGTTAACCGGTCCAACCCCCTCGTCTTATTTCTGGAACGACTTCTATAAGTTGCAACGTCCGCCGGAAACCCTTGATTCCAATTAACCCCGGCTCCTCTGCCTCGACATCGTCCCCAGTGTTCAGGATTCCCGAGGGCGAGTATCAGCTCGTCGTCCTTTCTATCGGGAACAAAATTTCCCTTTCGGACTAGGTCTATTGCGTCCACTAGTTTTTTTACGACTCTTGTAATTATTTTCTTCCATTTTCCCTTTGCCACAATCAGCCCTGTGTCTGGGTCCAACCCTGCCGCATGCGCGAACAACCAGAACTTGGACCTCTCGGGCCAGTCATCTGTCTGTGGAGTGATCCCTTTTTCACGCAGTTCGTTTTCAAAGGCTTCCCACTTAGGCAAGGCAGTCTTGTAGCCACCTGACCCCAAAGTATGGTGATATTTCTTCTTCTTAGCATTCAACTTATTTTTGGCCGATCGGGCCACAACGGTTTCCGATTTCTTATACGCCACAAATGCGGGCCACGCATCTTTTATCTTCTCTAGAGGTCCAGTGAAATCTGGAGTTACTTTCTTATATTTTCTCCACAATGTTTTCTTCCAACCGTTGAATTGCGTGGCCATCTTCTTAAGAGTCCACTCCTTGACTTTCTCCTTCTTCTTCTCTGGGAGACCTTCCGGTAGGCTGAAATATGTCAAGAGCGTGTCCCAAAGCAAATCTTTAATTCTTTGCTCGACATAACTTGCTTCAACGTTGGCTTTCTTCGGCTTATTCCATTCTGCAGTGGTGATCGGGATCGTGTCCCTAACAAGAACTCCGCATTGACCTACATATTTACGGCAGTTGTCTTCGGGTTTCAGCGGTGTGCCATCATCAGCAACTACGTCTATCGACAACTTTGCACCATCTGGCAGCTTTATCCTTTGGCTCGGGCCTCGTTTCGTCTTTGGCGGAGTTCGAGGCTTAGATCCGGAGGGCTAAAAGAAAAATGATTCGTTAATAAGTGCAATATAAATCAATTAATGCATCTAGTGATCAACAGAGACTTATATATATATATACCTCGCCGGAGTTTGCTAAGGGCACTTCGTTGTCGTCTCTTATTTCTTCTAGCTCAAGTCCCTCACCGGAGTCGTTCAAACATTTTGCGCTGAAAGCATCATCTTCTCCACTGGAATCTTCTCCATCGGAATTTACTCCAAGGGTCTTCTCATATATAATTGCTGCCATTCGCTCTTCATTCTCCTCGTCTCTGATGAAGGGGGCGTCCATAGCTCAATGTCACTGCAATCAATTATATAGCAAATTTAAAATTCATAGCATCAAGATTACAAAGTACTTAGCAAATTTAAAATTCATATCTAATAGCAATTTCAAAATAATAGCTAATAGCAATGTCTAAAATAATAGCTAATAGCAATTTAAAATTCATAGCTAATAGAAATTTCAAAATTCATAGCTAATATCTAATAGTATACCTACAATAGCAAAAATGGTACTGATTTTCATATAGCAACTACAATAGCAAAATTGGTACTAATTTTCATAGCTAATAGCAATTTTCAAATAAAAATGAGAATGCAATTTTCATATAGCAACTACACAATAGCAAAATTGGTACTAATTTTCATAGCTAATAGCAATTTTAAAATAAAAATGAGAATGCAATTTTCATATAGCAACTACGATAGCAAAATTGGTACTAATTTTCATAGCTAATAGAAATTTTAAAATAAAAATGAGAATGCAATTTTTATATAGCAACTACAAATGCAATATTGGTACCAATTTGCATACCTAATAATAGCAAATGTCAACTATTACCTGTATAAACAAAAAGTTTGAGAGTAAGCATTACATAATCTCGAAGATTTTTTTTAAGGAATTTTTATATAGCAAGCAAATATTGCAACTAGCCAATGGAGAATATAACAAAAATAAAAATGAGAATGCAAAATTGCTCTCACCTTGAGTTGGCCGGCGGTGGTGGTGGAGGAGACCCGGACGGCGGCGGCCTCGTGGCGGCCAGAGGTCGACGTGCTCGAGGCCGGAGGTCGAGGTAAAGGGACGGGGGCGTGGCGGAGGCCGGAGAAGGCCGACGGGAGGCTACGTATGGCGGGGGCGCGGCGGAGGCCGGAGGAGCAGGGCGACGGAAGGAAACGGCGCGCAGCGCCGGGGCACGGCAGAGGGGACGGACGGAGGTGGAGCGCGCCGGTGGGGTGGAGCTTCGCCGGAGAATCGCCGGTGGACGGAAGGGCAGGGCTTCGCCGAAGAATCGATGGGGTGTTGCAGCGCGCGCGAATTAGGAGGAGAAGAGAGGCAGGGAGTGATCTAAAAACCGCTAAAAGACCTTTCGTCCCGGTTGGTAACACCAACCGGTACAAAAGGTCCCTTTAGTACCGGTTGTAGCCAACAACCGGGACAAAAGGTCTGCATTTTGGGCCGCTTGAATTCGCGCGCGCGAAGCCCTCCTTTAGTACCGGTTCGTGGCTAGAACCGGTACTAAATGGGCTTTTGAAATTTCTTTTTCCTTTTTTTTCTTTTTTCTTTTTTCTGATTTCTTTTATTCTATTGATTTAATTGTCCAAATTTGACAAACTTTATATCAAACTTAAGCCCTGGACATGTAGAATCTTTTGGTACTGGTTATTTTCAAATTTGACTATGTTGAATATATTCAAATTTGAAATGGATGATTTGAGTAAATTTGACATAGATTTAAATCAATATCATCATAAAATTTAAACAAAATGCATGTTTGATTTTTTTGATATAATTTGAATTTCTAAAAATGCTTTTAATATGAATTTTTCTGCTCTAGTTTATTTTTCTTTTATACTTAGTTTAATTGTTTCAATATTTATGAAAATCATATCTTTTTATGATTTGTTTTATATCTATTGATTTAATTGTCTAAAAATTTGTAATAATCATCTCTTTATTTAAAAACATTCTTAACAACATCTCATACAGTTACATAAAAAGTTTAATACATTATTACACATCACGAACAGTGGGAGGAGCCAGCCCGTTCGCGGCCGCCCGGTTCTCGCGCGCACGTTTTCGGCGGAGGGCAAGATCCATGGAGGATGAGTCTTTCAGCGCCCAATCTAGCTCGGAAGCCTCCTTCGCTTTGAGCTGGTAGGCAGTCTTGGCTCGCTGGACACGGTAGTCGCGGACAGACTAGAAGGAGGCTTCCATGGCCTCCTGTATCTGCAACCCACGGCCCTCTTCCCGTCGTCGTCCTGTCGAAGTCATCGTCCTCCTCCTCCTGCTCCGCGGGAGGAGCGGCGGCGCCTGGTGGAGGTGCGGCGGCACCTGGTGGAGACGCGTCCAAGTCGCCGTATGCGGCTGTGGATCCCCACGCCACCCCTGCGGCGTACGCATCCTCGTCGGGGTCGGGCACGTCGGACCACACGCGCTCGTACGCCCTCCGCACCGGATCTGGCACCGGAGGAGAGGCCGGTAGCTGGGCATTCCTCTCCACGCCGGGCTCGTGGGCATACGGCGGGATAGGCTCCCGCGGTAGCGTCCAAGCGCGCTCTGCCGAGCACGCTCGACCTCGTCCAGAAGGCGTTGCGGCGGGCGTTGGTGGCTCTAGGTTAATAGTGCCAGAAACAATTGCTTGTACGTCACACGTCAGTTGGGAACCCAAGAGGAAGGTATGATGAGTGCAGCAGTAAGTTTTCCCTCAGTATGAAACCAAGGTTTAATCGGACCAGTAGGAAAACGAGGTTTGCTTCGAAGGTGTTGGGGAGGAGTGTAGTGCGGCGCAACACCAGGGATTCCGGTGCCAACGTGGAACCTGCACAACACAATCAAACTACTTTGCCCCAACTTAACAGTGAGGTTGTCAATCTCACCGGCTTGCTGAAAACAAAGGGTTAAACGTATCGAATGGAAGATGGTGTTTGTTTGCATAAAACAGTAGAGAACAATGATTGCAGTAGATTGTATTTCAGATGTAAAAGAATGGACCGGGGTCCACAGTTCACTAGTGGTGTCTCTCCAATAAGATAACTAACATGCTGGGTAAACAAATTACAG
>CAMZMU010000068.1:22773562-22868699 GCA_947311845.1 Poa pratensis
CCATCCTCTGCGTGTCGAAGCGATAGCGGCCGGTGTCGACGCACCGATAGGTCGGGCTGAGGCGACGGTAGCCGTCACGGTCATCCAGGAAGAAGACGAAGGCGGGGGCAGAGTCGACGGAGCGGTAAGCCTTGGAGTACCCGCGCCCGAGGAACATGACGAGTCCCGTGGGATGGGTGAGCCGGCGCCAGGAAGTCCACCCCTCCGGTGCGCCATCCGGCGCGCCCTGCTGCGCGGTATGCAGGACGAACAGCTCCAACTCGGAGGTGCCCTGCTGCTGCTGCGTGAAAACCCGCCTCACCATGAGCAGGGCTTCAGGCCCAGCGCACAGATACCGGGCGGCGCTAGCCCCCGAGAAATCAGGACGACGACGACGGCCATGTGTCCCTCAAAGGCGACGCCGCCGTCGTGCAGCCGCACCGTCCTGTACATCCAGAGGTCCTGTCGGATCGTCAGAACGAAGAACGTGTCAGTGGCGTCGCTGTAGTGCACGTCGTCGATGGGGCAGTCGGGCAGCATCATGTGCCAGAACCGCCGCGGGTCGTCGTCGTTGTAGAGGCCCTGGGCTGGCAGTCGCGGTGGGCACCATGCATCCATGCCTTCCCTCCAGAAAACCAGAGCGGCCTCTCCGCTGATGATGGCAGCGTATACGCCGCGCCCTCCTGTGATGGCCTGGATGGCCAGGCTCTGAAGTTCCGCCGTGTCAGGGACGCGTAGGCGGTCGGGAAGAACCTGCAGCACCTCACCGGTCGCGAAGTCGACGATCCCGTAGAGGGTGAGATCCGCCACCGTGAAGGCGACGGCCAACCTCCCGTCAACGAAAGAGCCGATGACGCGCCTTCCGTCGAAGCCAGGCGCATTGCCCGGCAGGTGCGCCGCTCTGACGATGACGTCGAATAGCGAGCTCAATCCCTGCTCAGGGAGGGGGTGAGGAGGGAGGGCAGCAGCGGCGGGCGGGCCTGTCGCCCGAGACGGAGCCAGTCGGTGCAGACCGCCAAGCAGCGGGCGCGGTCGAGGTACGAGCCGACGAAGCAGAAGATGCGAAGCCAGTGCTCATCTGGAACGTCGTCCCACCGCGCCATTGTTGCCGACTTTCTTCTCGATTCTTCCCCGGTCTTGCTTTCTTGTTGATCTGCATCAGCTTGCAAAATAATAACAAAGGACAAAAAAGCACATGAGCAGAATTCGCATCAACTAATGGATTTGCTAACACAAGCATACGTGCGTTCAGGCAAGTGTACCGAAACAGAACACAAAAGATGTGCCCTACCAAAGAATCAACACGCACGCACATCGATCTTGCACACACAAAAAAACAGAGGAAAATTGACACGGCTTGCATCAACAAGCGATGCTTGATTACTCTCGCGCGATCTCTAACACGCGGGCTAAATCAATGGAATGGAGAGCAAAAGGGTCAATGGGAATTGATCAGCATTAGAATGAGAAAAATAGAACAGAGTTTTCAGCGCTGCATCTTGCAAAAATATAATAGAAGAGGACAAAAAAAATTCATGAGCTGAAGTTCAAAAGTTGCATCCAATCGATCAACTAGATCGATCCAGTAGTCTAACACGCGCGTCCTTGCATAAAAAACAAATTAAAAGGCGCAGTTGCATCCACCGGCGGATTGATCCATCTCTCGTGCGCTCTCAAATGCAGGTTAAATCAAGGAAACCGAACAATAAACGGATCCTTCGCTCGGAAAACGATCTACACTAGTATCAACCGAGGACAAAAAGGCCCATGTGAACTGAAACGGAGCACCATCTTGCATAGAAAATAAAAGCGAAGAAAAAATACAGAGAGTTGGATCCTAAGAAGAAAACAACGAAGCAGAAGACGAGCAATCGGCGGAAGCAGAGTACTGTACGCGGCTTGCAAGCAGAGCATGTACACGCGGACGGATGCAACGAGGATGCACCGTCTCGCGCATCTTTTGCATCCAGTACAAGCGCTATCTTACACCGAATCTAACGAGTATATGGAAGCAGATTTAACCAAGCATAATCACCCATCAAACGAAGTTCAAACACCCGGCGAACCAACGATTCGAATGGAGAAACGAAGATGGGACAAGGGAAGATTTGCTTGCGAGTAAAGAAGGTGCTACTCTCAAACGCAGGTTAAACCAAGGAAACCGAACAATAAACGGATCCTTCGCGCGGAAAACGATCTACACTAGTATCAACCGAGGACAAAAAGGCCCATGTGAACTGAAACGGAGCACCATCTTGCATAGAAAATAAAAGCGAAGAAAAAATACAGAGAGTTGGATCCTAAGAAGGAATCAACGAAGCAGAAGACGAGCAATCGGCGGAAGCAGAGTACTGTACGCGGCTTGCAAGCAGAACATGTACACGCGGACGGATGCAACGAGGATGCACCGTCTCGCGCATCTTTTGCATCCAGTACAAGCGCTATTTTACACCGAATCTAACGAGTATATGGAAGCAGATTTAACCAAGCATAATCACCCATGAAACGAAGTTCAAACACCCGGCCGACCAACGATTCGAATGGAGAAACGAAGATGGGACAAGGGGAAATTTGCTTGCGAGTAAAGAAGGTGCTACAGTAGCCAGGAGCGCTTACCCTCTCCTTTGCTGCCACGCCGTGTCGCGGTGCGGCCAGCGCCAAGGGAAGGAGAGATGGCAGAGATGAACGCCGGGCGTGGTTGGCTTATAAAGCAAGCGCGGCGACGGCTTCGAGGCAAATCAGGCCAGTGGTACGCTTTGTGTGATGGCTTTGCTACTGACAGCTTGTCCCACCATATTGCATGGCCTACCAGTCAGTGTGAAGGGTTGCTTTTCCTCTACGTGAGAAACAACTTGGGTCAATGCGTTAAAGAGAAATCACCGACGTCATGCACGTACGCTGCATGCACCCCTCCCTTTCTTTTACAGATTTTTTTGAACAACCAACTCCAGAGTTATCTCTTCTCAATTTCAGATTTGAAAGTTTCAAATTTGTTTTTAAAGATTTGCAGTATTTTCTTGTGGTGGTATGATACACACATAATACGTAAGTGCAACATGCATGTGGCCGTCACATTATACATATATATATACAAGTTCATTTCCATCCGATCCTACCACCGGTCACGCGGGAGGTTTCTGACTTGTAAACTTTGAAGATTTACAATGTTTCAATTTCTTTATAATTAAACAGAAAATGACCTTGTTGTATGCTAACTTTGAAATTTCCAAAAAAAGCGCAAGAGTAGTCTGAGACTTATATAAATCCACAATCAGCTTTCAGAAAAACCGAACCGCACTTTTAGAAATATGGAAACTCTAGAAAAGAACACCAGGCTTTCATTAATTAAACTTACACAAGTTTTCAAGCAGGCACAATTTCGAACTTTCGGATCTCTAAACTTTGAAATTTTTCAAAGCTCCAAAAAAAATTGAACTTATAAAATGAACTTCTTGAATCTTAAACTTACAAAAATTTCAGAAATCTCAAACCCACTTTTAGATTTAAACTCTTCAGAAGTTATGGATTTTCAAACCATTGTAAAGAATCAGAAATGGAAACGGACAGTAGAGAGAGAAAGAGAGGATGGAGAGAGAGAAGATTCTGCACGCTGGCTCGCTGTGGACTGTGGTCCAAACGTATCGTTGCTTGGCGCCAAAACACGCGGCCGGGGAGGGATTTGCGCGCCCAGGAGCTCTCTGTAGTAGGATTAAATGCAGGGCTTTGGGTGAGAGCGTTGGTTAATCATTGACACGCTGGTCGCGTGCGTGTCCACCCGCGTTCTACCGAACAACGTGCCGTTGATACATGGCAGGAGAGATACACGGCACACTCCACAACGCAACAATCCCGACCACGTAGAGCATGTTTTTTTATCTTTTGAGAATTATTACTACTCCCCCGTTGGGAAATAATGACGCGCGTAGAATTTTTTTAACCGAGTCAAATTTTATTCAAACTCTCCAAAATTTGAACTCTAACTCGAGAACACCTAGAACGCGTGCGATCCTACTCCTCCCTCCTCATCTCAATCCTGCTCCCCCTGGTGATCCAACTAGATCTCCAGCGAGCTGGACAGACCTCCCGTCGCCCGCTGGATCAAAGCCTCCACTACCAAGTCGATCTCCAACACGAGCGCCTCACCTCTAGCTCGAGTCCATCACCTCGATCTTCGTTTCTCCAGCTCGATTTCCAATTCATCATCAGGTTGGTGATGAGCGGTGGGAGTATGTGCTAAGCTCATCATATTCCATCTTGTCAAGAATCTTGACATCCTATAAACACAAATTTACGGGGTTTATCATGAGTTGAATCAAGTTAACCTTGGTATGTGATGAGTGCATTTTTTAAAGAGTTATCTCATTATTTTACATATTTTTACATTGGAATTTTGGCTATTAGCATGGACCTTTTATGTAGTTGTTCAACTCAAACTCATATTCTGATGAACTTTTCACAACCATAGGTTATTATTAGAATTTTACAAGTTCCGCGTGTCCTTTGTGAGTGTTTAGGTGCAGGGGAAATTATGAAGAAATGACGAGGGAATGAGCTCACTCAGAGTCAACTTGGAGCAGTCACATCCATCACATGCAGAACATATATGAAGCATTTTATGAAGATTATTTTTTTGCAATGACAAATTGAACATCCAACAGCATGAGATTGTGATCCTTGTTCATACGAGTCCAACGAGTCAAACTCCTCAATCCGAATCTGTGTGAGGAAATGGCGCCCACAACAAGTTTACAAAAAAGATAGCGACCAACGGTACGACCATGGATGACCGTACTAATGAAAATATTTGGGACTATTCACATGGTATTTACTTGTTCAATCTATAGTAATTTTACATGCGAATAACAAACATAATATAAAATAGCTGAGACATGTGACGTGTTTATTTTTTTTGTGAGACATGCATCTAGAGACATGCGTCTATCTGGAAAATTTAGACATATGCGTCAAGCAGTGATCAAGATTTAGGAGTGGAATAGGAAAAAATGCAAGGTTTTTAGTATTGACATATGGAACACACCTTTTTCGTATTATGTTTCTGCTTGGTGTGTAAACTGAAAACATGTTTAACAACTCAAGCCTTTCATACCCTTGATCCGAATTGCATCAAGCCAGGCATGCTGAAAATCTTCAAGTGAAGAGTTCTATGTCATAGCAGTGTATGCCATCTCTAGATAATATAGGTTCTCGAAAGTGCATTTGGTGCACTCTCATATTGTTTTGGGTGATTGACGACAACATTATTAGGGAACAAATGTTACTATTTAGTACAACAAATACATAGTCCACATAGTCGGTTTAGTTTATTCGTCGACACCTTGATCCAATGCTATCAAAGCATATCTACACTGGATCAAGTGAAGATTGAGCTAGGCGGGAGCACCTCAAGGATTCATGAAGCACAAGTTCAACGTCGGCACTCATGGATCCTCCTCAAGGATTCTATTGTTGTCACCTTGCTTTTCTTGATCAAGTGAAGATTGAGTCCAGAATACAAAGTATTTTGCATAAAAAAATTACACACTTGCACTGCATACTATTGACTACGTCATGATATTTTTTCTGAACTTTTTTGCAACTTCAGAAATGGATTTTTGAAATACCTTGAAAAAAAGGGCTACCTGCATGGTGCTCGGGAGCCAAATAACCGTACTCTTGTTCTTGTCCTCATCCTGGTTGATTTGAGCATGGTCTCGCCCTTCTAACCATGATAATCGACAATTGTAGGGACAAAAAATGGATTCCAGTGGCTGTATATGCGCAATGACCGGCTACGCGATGAAGCCATTGAGATTGAGTGGGGTGGCACGACCAAGCTCCACAAAACATACTGCTAAGGCAATCAATCTTTAATGGTATGTGGTCTTCATTCCCAATTGTATTCTTTCTGCGGTGTGTTTAGTTTTTTCTTTTCTCTCTTTCCGACCAGTGACGTCAAATCCTCATACACATCTTCTATTTATTTCTTGTTCTTGTTTCTGTCTCGGCCAGCAGCCGTGTTCCAAATGGATCCAACACCTGTGCCTACACAAAAGCACATGTTCCGATGTTGCCCTGTAGTTGTGTTCAACACCATCAACATAACCTACTCCATTGCTACAACTGAGCTCAAGGCCATCTCAGTTTTTCTCAGGTAAATGTCATGGGTGATAATTGTGTCCAACAACTGCTTGTGCTAATGCCCAATGAGAACTGTTTCATTTAGACGTGCTTTTTGTTCAAGAAATTGTTTTATAGTTATCGTATCTCTTTGTCTAATGTGTTGGTGTTTTTTTTGGTTATCATTATCTCTTTGTCTAATGAAGCTTCTTAACCTTAATCTGATAAGAAGATACTTTCAGCCTGTGTAAACTTGTATTCGGTTTGCCCATAAATTGTACAACGCATGTTTATGAATGGAAGGTTACTGTTGAAAACAGGTTGCTGAGTTATTGATAATGCATGAAGAAGTCCGCAGAGCAACATTTCATCAATTGAGAAGCTACGGAATTCCCACCTATGTCTCCATTTGTTTTTGTTTTGGGCGTTTGTTTGCTGTTGGCCCCAGCATGTGTGGTGTTGTGTTTGTATGCTTGGTTGTATGATGGTTGTTGCTTTATTTATAAAGCGGGGCGAAAGCTATTTCGTGGAGAAGCCACGGAATTCACATCCTCAAGGAAAAGTTGTTCCCAAAGTAGACATGTACCTACTGGTATTGCAAGGTTTAGCATCGCATTAAGTGCTCCCTTTTTTCTGCTACGTAATTTGTGTAGCTTCTCTTCACACATCTGAGCTCAGTAATGCCTTGACCTACAAACAATGGTGTTCTCTTACATTTTTTGTTTCACTTACAAAGTCCGTTTTGTAATTACCTAACTATATTAAAGACGCACAAAATAGAGCTCCCACAGCCACTCGGGCACTGTAGCACTGTTCCCCGCTACAGCTTTAAACAGTGATTTAGTGCACTGTAGCAGGTTATTATTATTTTTCCAAAAAAATAACCCCTCTTTCTCCAAAAATTGTATACACGAAATATATGCGCGTCGACGAACAGGTTCCATTCCCGTGATCGGTTTTGAATTTAGTTCACTCTAGCTTCTTAATTTGTGATCTAAATTCGCAAAAACGCGCTCAGTCACCCGTTTGAATTTTTCTTTCACGAGTAGATGCAAATCACTCTTTCAAACAACTTTCATGTTTTAGCCTTTTTATTTTGACAGACATATAGATATGCACTTCTACAGTGCTCGCCTTTTTTTGCGGGAAAGCCCCCGCATTTTCCAAAAATTATAAATCGGCCCTACGGAATAAAATTTCTTGCACAGAAACCACAGTAATGAACAGTGTTAGCTACACTGAGCTTTTTCCCAGTAAAGTCCTCACGTTACCTAAGTATATTAAGGATGCCCAAATTTGAGCTCCCACAGCGATTCACTGTAGCGAGCTACAATGTCGCGGGTACTATTTCCCGCTACAGTGTTGAACAGTGCGTTGCATTTCGCAAAAAGAATCCTCGCAATTCTGGAAATTACCACACACCCACAGCTTCTCGCTAAGATGGACCTTTTTTCAAATTTCGGAAAACAAAGGGAACTCGCTGGAAGAACACACAAAAAAACCCTCCTTCTCCTTCTCTCTCCCGCGCGGCGCCCAGGTCGCCGCCACCGCCACGCACCACACCGCCTCTCCGCTCCTCCCCGTCAGATCGAAACACGCACGGAGCTCCGCCGCCGCGCCCTCTCCATCCTCGCCGAGCAATGCGTGGCGGGACGGCCGGAATCGCCACAGTTCGGCCTCACCGTGCTCGATGTCCGCCGCCGCGAATCTGCTCGCCGCCGGCGACTTCGGCTACCAAATGATACGCCGCGCCGCCCGTTCGGCTCCCCTCGACGCCTTCGCGCAGATCCGCCGCTCCCAGGCTCGCGCGCACACACAGCTGCTCGAGCGTGAGATCGGCAACGCGGCCGCGTCCGCCGGCGAGCGACGTCACACGCTAACGTCACTCGCGGGCCCACCTATCAATGTTTTTAAAATTTTCGTACACGATTTTCCAAACCGAGAAACCCTAACATGTGGGACCCACCTACCATAAATTTTACACTTACAAGAAAAAACTGAAATTCGTAAAATTCATACCTTTTAATCTACAATTCAAGATACTGCAAATAATATATCAAAATAATTCAAATTCAACAAATTTTTAAAATTCCCACAAAAAAAAAGATGCACCAAAAATACATTGTTCAAAAAAATATATATATATATCAAAAAACTTCAAAATTAACAAATTTTTGACTTTCTCCACAAAAGTTGCGACAAAAAAAAATTGAACACATTTTAAAATTTAAGAAAATTTTAAGTTCAAAAAAATTCAAACGTTCCACACAAACTAACAAATGTCCATTTTGTTGAAGATTTATTGCATTAGTTTTCCAGATATTTTTCCTACTTTCCCGCTAAAAAAGAAAAAAAACCCACGGATTTCAACATTTTGAAACCCGACAGGTGCGGCGTGTCCGCCTCGCCACGATTACTAGTATGATCTATCTGCATAAATATATGTGGTCTTTTTATATGATTGTATGTTGCTTATTCAGGGAAAGTTCTAGATTCAATGGGTATTTTATCCCAACATGCAGATTGTAGATCCTAACACAAATATTGCTATATTTCATACCCTAATGAGGTCATGATAGTTGGATATGAATTTCAGCATTGGTGGTTCGAGCATAAGGTGTGGTGGAGAAGGCTACGTGCTATTCGTTCCAATGACCTGTAGAAGGTCCAGGTACATTTTCTGTAAATAAATTTCGACGGCGACTTAGTGCGATTGATAAATGACAACTTCACCTATTAGATGAGGATTACAAAAATAGGCTTTTGTTGATGTACAACAAACTGCCTGCATGCGGTTTTGAGTTTTGAGTTTGTCTCCTTTTCAAGTTGTATTGTATTTATTGCATTCTTGTGATTCCTTTAACCCTATCATATAAAAAATCATAGTAATAGGCTTTTGCTGATGTAACAAACTGCATGTGTGCAGTTTCGATTGAGTATGCTGATGGGATTTTGAACGATGAGGATCAGCATCCTGAAGCAGAAGGCAACTGACACTAGTAGAAACAGGGGATTCAATACCGGTTCCAGAGGTCCTTTAACACCGGTTGTGCAACCGGTACAGTTAAATCGGGACTAAAGGCCCCCCTTTAGTCCCGGTACGCCACGAACCGGTGTTAAATGTCTCCACGTGGGCGGAGTTGCGCGCGCGCGGGCAGAGGACCTTTGGTCCCGGTTGGTGCCAACCGGGACTAAAGATTTCTGCTTTTTCTTTTCTTTTAGCTTATTTTTCAGGGTTTAGGGTTTCTGCTTTTTTTCTTTTCGCTTATTTTTCAGGGTTTAGGGTTTCGGAGGAGATCACGTCGATGCACAAAAAAAAAGTTTTCGCACACGTGAAGATCACATAACACACATACAAGTTGGTATATATATATGTACACATATAAAGTACTCATTACATGGAGATCACTGCTAGTACATGGAGGGAGTCTATTTTTCGATATAGTGGAATTCTCTGGATTCAGCTATGACCTCCGTAAGGAAAAATCCCGCCAATTCCTCCGCAATTGCTTTTACGCGGTTTTTTGGTATGAGCTGGTTCCGCTTCCTTGCCATCTTTAAAAGAAGGAGATCAAATCAATTATGAGGGAAACTAAGCATAATTGATGGTAGCAAAAAGTTGTGAATGATGTTTACGTACCTCTTGATTTCTTCGACTATTGACTCTCTCATTGACCTTCATGTGAATGTACTCGCAAACGTAGTATCCACATAAATCCGTCCCCTGTGGTTGTCGCAGGCACCACTATACGAGAATAAAATTCAATGAAATAATAATCAAGAGAATGATAATGGTATTGAAACTAGAATTAGCGAGATACGCGGACCTAGGTACGTAGTACTACTTACGTTGTTCTTATCTTTCCATTCACCGCGTTCTTCCGTGATGAACTGTTTCCAAACCCTGCCCGGCAAAGAAAATGAATTGAGTAGTTATTACTTACTTGATATCAGGAAATGAACGAAAAGAGGCCGATATAGTGCGATTGAAATTACCTCTTGAGCATATAATCGCACGCTCTTGTAATCATCAGGGTCTCTCCTTAATGAGTCCATGATTTCAACTTCTCCAACCTCGATTCTAATGATCATCAGAATGAAGTGGAACCTGCGGACGTTTATATACGCAGTTATTCATAACTCATCAATTACACTTAACATCGGGAAAGCAAAATAGAATGTGTACAAGACAGTAACACTCACTTGAAGTTGTAAGGAAAAAGTATTTCTTTTTTGGTACTTTGTCGCTTTAAAAACGTTAGCAAAAACTGCTCTGTGTCCTGGGCATACTGCTCTACGGTGACTTCATGAACTTTATCCGGGTCAATGAACCCAATGTCTCAGATTCCTCCCACTCTGCATTCACGAATCTTCATTCTGCATAATACGTACAAAAGAATGTCATGAGGATAATTACAGGTAATGAACGAGCTTAACTAATGAATTAAATTACACAAATAAATCACTTACAGACAATAGCAGCTGACGATAGATTTGCCGAGGGCAGGTAGATTGTACATCTGAAAAAGTTTGGAGAACTCAACCTGCACAGCATATTCTCGGAAGTAGTGCTCTTCCTTAACTCCCGCCATGAAATAGAATCTCCCTTCACTAGTACAGAACGACACATCGGAAACGGGCCAAAAACCCCTTCGGCAACGGAGAAAGGGTCCGTGTCCCCGCCTCTGTCACTGATGTGAAGGCCTTCATCGGTAACGGAGGCCAAAAACCGTTTCCGATAAGGTCTCCATTTGGCAACGGTTGTGCGCAGACCTCCGTTTCCTTAGTTTTCCTTCATCAGATACGGAGTTTGCCATCCACCCGTTTGCACTGAGCATTTCTCATATTTCGGTTACAGGATGCCACGTTTACTAATGCCACTAGATACTTAAAATCTCACAGCACAAGCTCAAATACTAAAACGGTAACAGATTTCATTCATATCACAATGTAACTTTACATTTCCATCACAATTTCACCTTTACAATTGCATCACAAGATGTGACAAACATAAGAGGTAAAACGATAACAGATTTCATCTATACTAAGCCTATCATGTCAAAGGACGGAAAGAATATATGATTTCTTCCCTACATCCTTTTCCACAATCCTCGCAGGTGTCACTCTAGCTATCTCTTCTTATCTCAACTTCTTGAGAGAAGGATGTTGAAGCTTTGGACCCTATACATTAGTAAATAGAGTTACAATTGTTAAATACATATGCTAAAACAAATACACTATGAATTTAAGCAAACTGGAACGATATCTTACCTATGTCTTGAGGTGGCTCTTATTGATGAACCGGAGCAGCCAACACACGGCTTGTCAATAAGATATTGCGATGTCAGCAGCTTCATAGGATGCCTGACAACGATCATCCTTTCCATGGAGGCCACCACCGGCTCTGGATTTTTTATGCAGTGTCACCGAAATCTAATCTAATACGTCACCGATGTGACATTTCGGCGACACTGTATAAAACACTCTTACTTAAAAAAGTATTTTATGCAGTGTACCAATACGTCACAATAGCGACGGTGGATATGTATGGTGGAGTTTGAAAGGGAACAGCTTGATATCCCTAAATGTAAATAAGGATTTATGTTAGTTCTGACACTACTAGATAGAACAAACAATTTAACACAATAATATGAAGTATACAGTATATATAGTGTGTACTGACCTGTGTATATAATTGGAGGCCATTATGGGAAAGTCAACAAACACTACTCTCTTGAGTAATGTTCGTTGTTTGTTCTGTGTCTCCGACTTTTTTATGCAGTGTCACCGAAATAGACTCCTGTTTTCACGTGGACTAGTTAGCTAAACTACAACCGGTTGCAAGTGCACAATAGGCAAGTTAACTACATCAAGAAATGATCTAGATAAACTACCGGATGTGAACTGAACTACTATCAACAAGTTAGCGAAACTACAACCGGTTGCAAGTGCACAATAGGCAAGTTAACTACATCAAGAAATGATCTAGATAGAACTACCGGATGTGAACTGAACTACTTTCAACAAGTTAGCTAAACTACAACTAGTTGCAAGTGCACAATAGGCAAGTTAACTACATCAAGAAATGATCTAGATAGAACTACCGGATGTGAACTGAACTACTTTCAACAAGTTAGCTAAACTACAACTAGTTGCAAGTGCACAATAGGCAAGTTAACTACATCAAGAACTGATCTAGATAGAACTACCGGATGTGAACTGAACTACTTTCAACAAGTTAGCTAAACTACAACTACTTGCAAGTGCACAATAGGCAAGTTAACTACATCAAGAAATGATCTAGATAGAACTACCGGATGTGAACTGAACTACTATCAACAAGTAAGCTAAACTACAACTAGTTGCAAGTGCACAATAGGCAAGTTAACTACATCAAGAAATGATCTAGATAGAACTACCGGATGTGGATCTGATACCTTCTTCACGTCGCCGTTGGATCGATCTAGCAGATCCGGAAGTGGTGGAGGCAGAGGAAGCGGACAGAGCGACGACCTCGCCGTGTCGGGCGAGATGGCGAAGACCTCGCCGTGTCGGGGGACATGGCGAACACCTCGCCGTGTCGGGGGAGATGGCGAAGACCTCGCCGTGTCGGGGGAGATGGCGAAGACCTCGCCGTGATAGCCGTCGTCTGGGCGGAGACGGCGCCGCCACGGCGCCGGCGATGGCCGCAACGCCAGGAGGCGCCGCCACGAACAGATCTAGCATACTGGGACAGAGTGAGGAAACGAGTGTTAGGTTTTGCTCTGTACGCCCATATATATAGGTAAAACATAGGAAACGGTTCTTTAGAAGGACCGTTTCCTTTGTGTTTCTTCCACTGAGGTGTGGGACCTACGCGCCCACTCTGTGGAATTTCTTCTACTCTCTGGAATAATATTTTCCTAATCTCTACTATATGGAGAAAACCACTTATAGGATACTTATATTAATATTAGTGATTACTACATTACATACGCAGTACATATTAATAATAATAAAGTAAATTACAGTTGGAGAACTTATAGAACTACTACTAGCTACTTCTTGTTTTTCTTGCGCCCTGCTTCCGCGCAATCCTCGTCCTTCTCACGGCCTCGCTTATTGGGGGCCATTGGAGGTGGTGGCGGCGGCGGGGCAGCATATCGGAGGCGGTGGCGGCGGCTTTCTTCTCCGTCGTCGGGGCTCCCTTCTTCGGGACCGGCGCCTCCGCTTCGTCCTCCTCGTCGTCCTCCTCCTCCTCCTTCTCCTCTTCGGTTGACTCGTCATCAGAATCAACCTTCGGCGGGCCCAGCATCAAGGTGGGATCATGGAAGTTGGCGTATTCGTCGTCGCTCGTCTCCGGCGTCGGTCCTTCAATGGACTCGCCACTGACGGGGGGACTGTCCCGCGGCGACTCAGTGTGCTCCTGTGTGTCGTTGCTGCGAGGCATCTTCGCTAATCAGTAGGAGGGAGCGAGCGAGCGAGAGAGAGAGCAGATTCGGTGGCGTCTTGAGCTAGCAAGGATTGGGGTTTTCAAGGAGTAGTGGGCGGTGCCACTACGCCATGGAATTTACTCGCCTCGCTTCGAATTCCAAGATGGAACGTGTCCACATTGGAAACGGACACCCAAAAGTCTCCGTTGCTATAGAGGCACATATCGGAAACGGAGCCAGAATTAAGACCGTTGCCAATACTATGGGTAACGGAGTTAATACTTTCTCCGTTACCTATGTTGACGGGCCAGCCGCGGCCTAGGTCAGGTTTGTACGCACTGGCCGCGCGGAAAGCGCGATTCTCCGTCGCCTAACGCCTGCCGTTTCCATAGAGGGGTATCCGATGTGTCATTCTGTACTAGTGCTTCTTTTGCGGCAGTCATGTACCAGTTATGCAATTTCCATAACTGTGTTGTTAGAGCATTCGGATCTGTGACCAGAGGCTGCCCGGGAACATATTTATATGCTAGCTCAGCAATGGCGTAACCTGTGTCGCCGTGGATTTCCTGAGCAACAATATTGTCGTTGTAGAGGGCCGCCTTATCAGAAGGCACAATGAGCGGGGCGATTGATTGTACTTCTTGTTCTCCGAGCTGAGGAACTTTTTTCCCGCATTTCTGTTCCTTCATCTGTGAGCTATGTTGCTTGTTAATACCGCGCTCATAGTCTGAAAGGGGCCTCACTGGAGGGATATATAAGTTGTCAACGGTGCGATCAAGTCTCTCACTTGGTATAGTCTTCAGAAGTTCCTTTACGGGGTCTGTAGGGGGATTTTTCGGTGCTAACTGGGATTTCACATCGGCACGGATGCTCTCTTCTAATTCCTCGTTAGTCTTCTCGTAAGATAACTTCTCAGGAGTCTTGACTTTCTTGGGTATCTTTGCACGTTTCTTGACAGGGGACCTGTCTTTCCTGAGCATAGTACCAGTCGACGTGAACAGCTTCCGCTTTGTCAAATTACTAGTGGGCGCATCAGTCGGCTGACGGGACGGCGCGGGAGATGGACTCGCGGTGGGCTCCCAATCGTCGGGGAGGGCGGGTGGACTTTGAGGTGGTGGATTTCTACTCGGAGGAGTCGATGGCCTTGGCGCCGAGTCTGGAAACACGATGTATTTCTTCTTCCATAGAACGATACCAAGCTCGACTTCTCCCAGTGTCTTCTCGTCGTCACCTCCAGGAATGTCAAGATCCATTGTCTGGAATCCCGGCATAACTTTTGTCACCCCGACACGAGCATAGCCAGCTGGAATCTGACCAAAATGGAAGATTGCTCCAGGTTGATTTGGTAAAGCATAGCCATCCGCCATCGGACAACTAATGTTCTTCATTGGCATATGTAGCTGACAATTTGTCTTCTCCGTGATATCATCCACGGGTAGTGAGCCGCCGACGGTTCGGCTGCAAGATCTTCTAGCTGCGTGGAACCCACGCTGCTTTTCCTCTGAGATGGGCCGGCATCGACTGCAGGATCTTCTAGCTGCAGCTGAGATGCCCTTTGTTGTGTAATTGAGTCCAGTTTCTCCTGCTGCTGCTGCACCTGGCGTTCTAATTCCGTTAACCGGTCCAACCCCCTCGTCTTATTTCTGGAACGACTTCTATAAGTTGCAACGTCCGCCGGAAACCCTTGATTCCAATTAACCCCGGCTCCTCTGCCTCGACATCGTCCCCAGTGTTCAGGATTCCCGAGGGCGAGTATCAGCTCGTCGTCCTTTCTATCGGGAACAAAATTTCCCTTTCGGACTAGGTCTATTGCGTCCACTAGTTTTTTTACGACTCTTGTAATTATTTTCTTCCATTTTCCCTTTGCCACAATCAGCCCTGTGTCTGGGTCCAACCCTGCCGCATGCGCGAACAACCAGAACTTGGACCTCTCGGGCCAGTCATCTGTCTGTGGAGTGATCCCTTTTTCACGCAGTTCGTTTTCAAAGGCTTCCCACTTAGGCAAGGCAGTCTTGTAGCCACCTGACCCCAAAGTATGGTGATATTTCTTCTTCTTAGCATTCAACTTATTTTTGGCCGATCGGGCCACAACGGTTTCCGATTTCTTATACGCCACAAATGCGGGCCACGCATCTTTTATCTTCTCTAGAGGTCCAGTGAAATCTGGAGTTACTTTCTTATATTTTCTCCACAATGTTTTCTTCCAACCGTTGAATTGCGTGGCCATCTTCTTAAGAGTCCACTCCTTGACTTTCTCCTTCTTCTTCTCTGGGAGACCTTCCGGTAGGCTGAAATATGTCAAGAGCGTGTCCCAAAGCAAATCTTTAATTCTTTGCTCGACATAACTTGCTTCAACGTTGGCTTTCTTCGGCTTATTCCATTCTGCAGTGGTGATCGGGATCGTGTCCCTAACAAGAACTCCGCATTGACCTACATATTTACGGCAGTTGTCTTCGGGTTTCAGCGGTGTGCCATCATCAGCAACTACGTCTATCGACAACTTTGCACCATCTGGCAGCTTTATCCTTTGGCTCGGGCCTCGTTTCGTCTTTGGCGGAGTTCGAGGCTTAGATCCGGAGGGCTAAAAGAAAAATGATTCGTTAATAAGTGCAATATAAATCAATTAATGCATCTAGTGATCAACAGAGACTTAATATATATATACCTCGCCGGAGTTTGCTAAGGGCACTTCGTTGTCGTCTCTTATTTCTTCTAGCTCAAGTCCCTCACCGGAGTCGTTCAAACATTTTGCGCTGAAAGCATCATCTTCTCCACTGGAATCTTCTCCATCGGAATTTACTCCAAGGGTCTTCTCATATATAATTGCTGCCATTCGCTCTTCATTCTCCTCGTCTCTGATGAAGGGGGCGTCCATAGCTCAATGTCACTGCAATCAATTATATAGCAAATTTAAAATTCATAGCATCAAGATTACAAAGTACTTAGCAAATTTAAAATTCATATCTAATAGCAATTTCAAAATAATAGCTAATAGCAATGTCTAAAATAATAGCTAATAGCAATTTAAAATTCATAGCTAATAGAAATTTCAAAATTCATAGCTAATATCTAATAGTATACCTACAATAGCAAAAATGGTACTGATTTTCATATAGCAACTACAATAGCAAAATTGGTACTAATTTTCATAGCTAATAGCAATTTTCAAATAAAAATGAGAATGCAATTTTCATATAGCAACTACACAATAGCAAAATTGGTACTAATTTTCATAGCTAATAGCAATTTTAAAATAAAAATGAGAATGCAATTTTCATATAGCAACTACGATAGCAAAATTGGTACTAATTTTCATAGCTAATAGAAATTTTAAAATAAAAATGAGAATGCAATTTTTATATAGCAACTACAAATGCAATATTGGTACCAATTTGCATACCTAATAATAGCAAATGTCAACTATTACCTGTATAAACAAAAAGTTTGAGAGTAAGCATTACATAATCTCGAAGATTTTTTTTAAGGAATTTTTATATAGCAAGCAAATATTGCAACTAGCCAATGGAGAATATAACAAAAATAAAAATGAGAATGCAAAATTGCTCTCACCTTGAGTTGGCCGGCGGTGGTGGTGGAGGAGACCCGGACGGCGGCGGCCTCGTGGCGGCCAGAGGTCGACGTGCTCGAGGCCGGAGGTCGAGGTAAAGGGACGGGGGCGTGGCGGAGGCCGGAGAAGGCCGACGGGAGGCTACGTATGGCGGGGGCGCGGCGGAGGCCGGAGGAGCAGGGCGACGGAAGGAAACGGCGCGCAGCGCCGGGGCACGGCAGAGGGGACGGACGGAGGTGGAGCGCGCCGGTGGGGTGGAGCTTCGCCGGAGAATCGCCGGTGGACGGAAGGGCAGGGCTTCGCCGAAGAATCGATGGGGTGTTGCAGCGCGCGCGAATTAGGAGGAGAAGAGGCAGAGGCGTGATCTAAAAACCGCTAAAAGACCTTTCGTCCCGGTTGGTAACACCAACCGGTACAAAAGGTCCCTTTAGTACCGGTTGTAGCCAACAACCGGGACAAAAGGTCTGCATTTTGGGCCGCTTGAATTCGCGCGCGCGAAGCCCTCCTTTAGTACCGGTTCGTGGCTAGAACCGGTACTAAATGGGCTTTTGAAATTTCTTTTTCCTTTTTTTTCTTTTTTCTTTTTTCTGATTTCTTTTATTCTATTGATTTAATTGTCCAAATTTGACAAACTTTATATCAAACTTAAGCCCTGGACATGTAGAATCTTTTGGTACTGGTTATTTTCAAATTTGACTATGTTGAATATATTCAAATTTGAAATGGATGATTTGAGTAAATTTGACATAGATTTAAATCAATATCATCATAAAATTTAAACAAAATGCATGTTTGATTTTTTTGATATAATTTGAATTTCTAAAAATGCTTTTAATATGAATTTTTCTGCTCTAGTTTATTTTTCTTTTATACTTAGTTTAATTGTTTCAATATTTATGAAAATCATATCTTTTTATGATTTGTTTTATATCTATTGATTTAATTGTCTAAAAATTTGTAATAATCATCTCTTTATTTAAAAACATTCTTAACAACATCTCATACAGTTACATAAAAAGTTTAATACATTATTACACATCACGAACAGTGGGAGGAGCCAGCCCCGTTCGCGGCCGCCCGGTTCTCGCGCGCACGTTTTCGGCGGAGGGCAAGATCCATGGAGGATGAGTCTTTCAGCGCCCAATCTAGCTCGGAAGCCTCCTTCGCTTTGAGCTGGTAGGCAGTCTTGGCTCGCTGGACACGGTAGTCGCGGACAGACTAGAAGGAGGCTTCCATGGCCTCCTGTATCTGCAACCCACGGCCCTCTTCCCGTCGTCGCTCCTGTCGAAGTCATCGTCCTCCTCCTCCTGCTCCGCGGGAGGAGCGGCGGCGCCTGGTGGAGGTGCGGCGGCACCTGGTGGAGACGCGTCCAAGTCGCCGTATGCGGCTGTGGATCCCCACGCCACCCCTGCGGCGTACGCATCCTCGTCGGGGTCGGGCACGTCGGACCACACGCGCTCGTACGCCCTCCGCACCGGATCTGGCACCGGAGCAGGAGGCCGGTAGCTGGGCATTCCTCTCCACGCCGGGCTCGTGGGCATACGGCGGGATAGGCTCCCGCGGTAGCGTCCAAGCGCGCTCTGCCGAGCACGCTCGACCTCGTCCAGAAGGCGTTGCGGCGGGCGTTGGTGGCTCTAGGTTAATAGTGCCAGAAACAATTGCTTGTACGTCACACGTCAGTTGGGAACCCCAAGAGGAAGGTATGATGAGTGCAGCAGTAAGTTTTCCCTCAGTATGAAACCAAGGTTTAATCGGACCAGTAGGAAAACGAGGTTTGCTTCGAAGGTGTTGGTGGAGGAGTGTAGTGCGGCGCAACACCAGGGATTCCGGTGCCAACGTGGAACCTGCACAACACAATCAAACTACTTTGCCCCAACTTAACAGTGAGGTTGTCAATCTCACCGGCTTGCTGAAAACAAAGGGTTAAACGTATCGAATGGAAGATGGTGTTTGTTTGCATAAAACAGTAGAGAACAATGATTGCAGTAGATTGTATTTCAGATGTAAAAGAATGGACCGGGGTCCACAGTTCACTAGTGGTGTCTCTCCAATAAGATAACTAACATGCTGGGTAAACAAATTACAGCTGAGCAATTGACAATTGATAAGTGCATATAACATGCATGTGTGAGCTGTGGTGTCTACTATAAGATTCATTTGGGCATTACGACAAAGTACATAGACCGCTATCCAGCATGCATCTATGCCTAAATAGTCCACTTTCCGGTTAACATCCGTACCCCTTCCAGTATTAAGTTGCAAGCAACAGACAATTACATTAAGTAATGTGCGTAATGTAAACAATACATTCATCCTTGAATAAAGCATTGCTGTTTTACCCCTAGTGGCAACAACACATCTACAACCTTAGAACTTGCTGTCACTATCCCAGGTTAAATAGAGGTTGAACCCAACTATCATGCATAAATACCCCCTCTTGGAGTTACAAGTATTCACGTGGCCAAGGCTTCAACAAGTAACGGAGAGCATGCAAGATCACAAATGACATAGACATGATAATATAATATTCAGCTCCACATAGGTATCAATATAAGTCAGATCCCAGCAAACACAACATGTAGCATTACAATAAGATGATCTTGATCATGATAGGCAGCTCGCAAGATCTAAACATGATGGCACAAGTGGAGAAGACAACCATCTAGCTACTGCTATGGACCCATAGTCCAATGATGAACTACTCACGCATCCCTCCGGAGGCGGGCATGGCGATGTAGAGCCCTCCGGTGATGATTCCCCTCTCCGGCAGGGTGCCGGGAAGAGCTTCAGGAACCCCCCGAGTTAGGGTTGACGACGGCGGCGGCAGCGAATATGTTCTGGATGAAAGGCTCGGTGTTTTAGGGTTTTCGCGTCTCGGGGAATAAATAGGCGAAGGGGCGATGTCGGCGGACCCCCGAGGGGCCCAAACCACAGGCTGGCGTGGCTGGGCCCACTGCCGCGCCACCTGGTGGTTTGGCCACCTCGTGGCACTTCTTCGTCTCTCCTTCGGACTCCGTGTACGTGCTGGAAAAATAGGGACCTGGCCTTTTGTTTCGTGCAATTCCGAGAATATTTCCAGAAGTAAAATTCTGAAACCAAAAACAGCAGAAAACAGGGAACTGGCACTGTGGCATCTTGTTAATAGGTTAGTCCCAGAAAATGCATAAAAGTGATACGAAGTGTATATAAAACATGTAGCAAATGGTATAATATAAGCATGGAACAGCAGAAATTATGGATACGTTGGAGACGTATCAGGCGTGGCGGATCCATCTCGCGGAGACGATGCGTTCGTGGCTAGGAATGGTGGATTAGGGTTTACCCCGTCGGTAACAATACATATAGACCTCCAGGGCAGCGCTGGGGGAGGACACGTGTGACTGACACGAGTCGTGACCGCAAAGTCCGCCTTTAGTCCCGGTTGGTGTTACCAGCCGGGACTAAAGAAGCACACGGATCGTGTGTTTATTTCAAGCGCTTTTGAGCCGTTGGATCAGGGGTGTGTTTCTTTTAAGTGCTTGTGAGCTGTTGGATCAGTACTATCACGACCACTTCGTGAGACACACGAACCTATATATATAGCCCACCTCTCAGACATGTTCGGCACTCAGTGTGTACTCATTGTAGTTCATTTGGTATACAGAGCATTCGGATTCCCTGCATACATCCGACGGTGCATTTGATATGTGGACACTCACGAGCCACCGTCGGGCTGTATGCAGGGGAAACCGTGTGTTTTGTTCTATCTACAAATCCTTCAGTTCATCGACCGAATACAAATCATTCGGATTCTCTGCATAAATCCGACGGTGCATTTGATATGTGGACACTCAATGACCTCCTCTGTTCCATAGCCCTTGGGCATGCTTCTTTCTGGCCTAGCACGGTTATGAACGTATTTCTTTAAGACTCTCATGAACCTCTCAAAGGGGAACATATTGTGTGTTTTTTTCTCATTCTTTTTCTTTTTGATTTTTTCTGTTTTCTGTTTTATTTTTTCTGTTATATCTATAATTGTTGGTGATGTTTTCTATGGCTGCTGCCTTGTCCGGCCAGCGTTTCCTCCGGCGTCGGTGGTTGGTTCGCAGTTGGTGTTCAGGAGGTCTGCAGAGGGGTTTGGAGGCTGCTGCGGGGGTTTGTGGTTTGCAGGTTGAAGATCTGGTGTCCTCGAGGTTGAAGATGGAGTATTGCAGCAGTGTTGCTCTCTGTATCCTTTCTGTTTGTTTGCTGCTTGTATTTGGCTCTGTAATGTTTTCCTATCAGTATGAACTAGCTGAGTGGCCCGCGCATTTGCGCGGCTAGCTTTGTAAGCATTGTTAACTTACTACCTTTGCTATTTAGAATGTACGTCCTCACACAATATGATTAGATCCAGCATAAATTAAATCTTTTGGTGAGGTGTGTATAAGGGTTCTTATTCCCTCATTTTCTAATTTGATTTTGAATATATGTTACACCAATTCTTATATATAAATATTATTAAAACTGGCGATATATTTAAATTCATAAATAAATGATTCTTCCGGTGATTTTTCTTTTCATACTATTGTACCTTTTAATGTAACTTTTTTGTGTTGATTCTATACCAAGCATATCCTGACATGACGGCTATTGGGTAGACTATGATGATATGATAACATTATGCTTGCTTTAGAACTATGTATGTATGTGTGTGATTCATACCTTAGATGAAGAATTTCTAATTAAATCTGTGCATTGCTTGCTTATTACTTTGCCACTTTATCCCATGGACTCTCCGCTGCCTCATTTTTCTTGTTGCACCGTTTCATGTAGATGTCAGCAAATGTCAAAGCCGTAAGTTTTCCATGGCGCCGCTCATCAGAAACATAAGCTGCGCGCATAGGCGACCACGTCTACTGAACTTTCATTCACACGTGCAATTAACTGGAATCCTGCACCAAAATAATCTAATCAGAATCGACTTCATGCATTGGGTGGTCATTTGAAACAATGTTTTTGATGTAACTGAATAATAAACTTGAATCCATGACTGCTACACGCATGTGATCGAAAAATAACCAAGCACTCAAATGATGCAAAGTGCAGTCACACATCGATTACCAAATTATCAACCGTTTGGCGTCGCACCTGTGTTTACCTCTCTCGTAATGTCGACATCTACACGTTTTTTTAGTTGTTTATGATGCAAAACCTCCAGCTGAAGCGAATGTCACTGTCTTGGACAACCACGTCGGCAAACTTCAAATTAATCTGGTTAAAATGTAAATGCATGGTTGGGGTGAAATATAACTGAAGACTTAGATATCCTTTATTTATTAGCGTATGCATTGTTGATTTAAAATTCTTGCTAAGCTTGGTCAGTCGGGCATGCATGTGTGCAGAGATAAAATTAATATTCTTCATGTGGTTGCATACAGCATATCAGAAACTGAGAAAATGAGCTTAACTCGAACCATCAAGGAGTGCAAGGAAAACAACTTCTGCTTCTAATCAACATCTACCGTGTATATGCATATGCTGCAGGCCCAGCGGCTTGTCGGACCGGGCGACTTCTTCCAGCAAACTCCCCTGGTGATATGTCGTTGACCGCCGGCGAGGCTGCATCTCCGGCAAGGTCAGTGTGCTGACTGCACCATGCACGATCCTTCACGGACCTGGACTTGTTTGACGACGACGAAGGCTCAGCTGCGGCTGCTTACACTTTTCAATTTCTTATCCCAAAGTTTGATTACAGGATGATTCATAACTTTCCTAATTCCTGTTTCATTAGCTGCTGGCCTTCAAGTTGTTCTTCACGTGCCCGGTGATGACCATGTCTATTATCGTGCATTCATGTACACATCTGGGGTTGTCGCCGGCTTCGCGAATGGTCAATCAGAGAATCAAGACCTGGTCAAGACCGTGTCTGGTTATAAGATCATTTAGTAGCTTTTGCTGGTGCTTAGCTCGACCCTTGAATCCCTTGATGCTCGCCCCTCAAAGTTGTGTGAGCTAAATGCCTGGTCGGTCGTCCATGTCGATGGTTGAACTGTGCTTGATGCACCTTAGTATTTTTCATTTGATCAAGCTAGCTCCTGGCCTCATCCATCTACCGATGGCTAAACTGCAGTCTCTTATTAAATCGCTGGAACCATGCACACATCCTCTCCATTAGCTAATCTTTCTGCGACGACGTCGATCGATCAATCTAAGAATTTCCGATCGATCTATAGCACATTGTTCACGCTGGAGAAGCGATATGTCATTGACCCCCGGCGAGGCTGCATCTCGACGTCGGGGCCAGCAAGGTCATCGGTGCTGACTGTACCCAGCGCGACCTATGATTGACCTGGTCGTATTTGACGATGCCGACGGCGCAGCTGCGGCTGCTTCCACTTTTCAATTTATTTTCCCATAATTTGATTACAGGATCCATTAGCTGCTAACCTGCAATCTGTGCTTCGCTTGCCCGATGATGATCATGTCTATTATCTCTGTTGTGGTCGCCGGCCGACGTCATCACGCAGCTCGTCTTCTTGACCTAGCCTGCTGCATGCGACGTTGATCTATCAATCAAATTTCCGGCCGATCGATGGTAGATTATTCCTTGCATCCATCCGAGGATACGATCCTGCATGTGGTCGCCGGCCAACGTCGCCCCACAGCTCCTTTTCTTCACGTAGCCTACCAGCCACAGCTCAGCCTTCGTTCCGTATGCCTTCGATTTGCCGACGGCGGATTTGGTGGTGTCCAGCCGTGAGAGGTTTGTGGGGTAGTACATGCACGTATTGGTAGCTTATATGCGTCCGCATTGGGCCGTCGGTTAGTGTCCGTTTGCTTTACAGATCAATGTACGTGGTCATGTCAAACACCTATCCGTCTATTTTCCTAATCTTAGGTACCGTGCACTTCCCAAACTTTTTTTCCTTTTCAGATTCCAGAACATGCCAAGGCTGGAGCTGGACATCTATCCACGCTGTGTAGTTTCCATGTGGAATTACGTGGATGTGTATCTTGTGCTGATAAATCTCCACCGTTTGTACTATGGTGCTAAATCTCCACCATTGGTTGTCTTGTGTTTTAATTATATAATAGATATAAGTTTTTAGCGTTCAAAAAAAAATGGCCGCTGTGTCTATTCGTTGAAAATGGTCGAATTTTTCAAAACTATCGAATGTTCTGTGATATAACCAATACTTGTGTACCTTAAAATGATTTTTTTGAAAATCTCAGAGCAAACTGACATACATCACCAACAACAGTTATATAAAAGGTTTAATACATTATTACACATCACCAACAACATCCCCCTATCTATTGTTGGGGTATAAATTTTGTTTTCTTCGCGTATGTCGATCCTTTCTTCTGATTGCGCCGTAACCATGGAGAATCCTCATCATTTAACGGGATGCTTGGGTCAGCTTTCACTTTGAAGGGTGGAATTTCATGAAACTTATTGTAATCTTCTGACATGTCTGTCTTGTCCTCCACTCCCACGATGTTTCTTTTCCCTGAAAGAACTATGTGGCGCTTTGGCTCATCGTATGATGTATTCGCTTGCTTATCTTTTCTTTTTTTCGGTCTGGAAGACATGTCCTTCACATAGAAAACCTGAGCCACATCATTGGCTAGGACGAATGGCTCGGTGTGGTACCCAAGATTCTTGAGATCTACTGTAGTTATTCCGTACCGCGGGTCTATCTCTACCCCGCCTGACAGGTTGACCCATTTGCACTGAAACAAAGGGATCTTAAAAGAAGGTCCATAGTCAAGTTCCCATATCTGCTCTATGACACCATAATATGTGTCCTTTGTCTCATTGTCGTTTGTTGCATATGTTGCTGGTCCATAGTCAAGTTCTCTGGATTCATAGTCAAGTTCTCTGGATTCAGGTCGTCTCGTTCGTGCATATGTTGCTGGTCCAGCCGTGCATAGAAGGGGCGCCGCCAAATCTTGACACTTCAATAAAGGGGCGCCGCCAAATCTTGACAAATCGTGAAGAAAATAGGGATAAACTCGAGCTCGGTGGTGAAGAACAGAGGAGAAGGAAGCTGGCTAGCTCGGGCATTTCATCGAACACCTCTTGTGCATAGGAAGTAAACAACAAACTAGCACACACCTCTCACCTCTAAATGCTGGAAAAAACAGAGAGAGAGAGGGGTAAGCAGGGGCGACATATATAGAGCAGAGGACCTCTAGTACCGGTTCGTAATACGGACCAGTACTAGAGGGGTCTCGCACGTGGTCTTTCCGGGCCAGACCCCTCTAGTTCCGGTCCGAATTACGAACCGGGACTAGAGGTCCCTTACGAAATTCGACAAATAATATGTATAAATCGATTAAAAAATGATAGGAATCTAAATATTGTGTCCATATCATCTTTTGCATAAATATTAATGATTAAGTAATAATAATTGTTAACAAATAAAAAAATGAATTTTACATTATTATTGCTATTTTCAATTTAATATGGATAAATTCATATCTTTAAATCTGTAAATCAAAATTCGACAAATAATATGTATAAATCGATCAGAAAAATGATAGGAATCTAAATATCGTGTCCATATCATCTTTTGCGTAAATATTAATGATTAAGTAATAATAATTGTTAACAAATAAAAAAAAATGAATTTTACATTATTATTGCCATTTTCAATTTAATATGGATAAATTCATATCTTTAAATCCGTAAATCGAAATTCAACAAATAATATGTATAAATCGATCAGAAAAATGATAGGAATCTAAATATTGTTTCCATATCATCTTTTGCATAAATATTAATGATTAAGTAATAATAATTGTTAACAAATAACAAAAAAATGAATTTTACATTATTATTGTCATTTTCAATTTAATATGGATAAATTCATATCTTTAAATCCGTAAATCGAAATTCGACAAATAATATGTATAAATCGATCAGAAAAATGATAGGAATCTAAATATTGTGTCCATATCATCTTTTGCATAAATATTAATGATTAAGTAATAATAATTATTAACTCATTTTTTTGATTTTGTAGAGAAATAATCATATTATTTTTTGAAGTCCAAACCTATGTTAACATAAACATTAATGACTAAGTACTGATAGTTTTGAATTCAAATAACAAAAAAATTTAATTTTACATTATTATTGTCATTTTCAATTTAAAATGGAAATATTCATATCTTTAAATCCGTAAATCAAAATTTGACAAATAATATGTAAACATCGATCAGAAAAATGATAGGAATCCAAATATTTCGGTCATTAGTTTTAGGTAACCGAATGGACCGAATTGACCGAAATTTACATGAGAACACACAACGGGAATCACTATATAGCTAGTCTACTCATTAACGACATTAAGACGATCGTCATTGGTATTATAGCCACGTAGACTATCCCACTTCGTGCAATCTCGAAGCCGAGGCGTGCGTCCAGAGCGGCATACAAGACTTGCTCGTAGCTCAATGGAACGTTGCCCCAACCGAAAATTCGGAGGTCTTCCTCGTCGTCGTCGTCGTCCTTGCCCTTCTTCTTGTCCTTCTTGTTGTTCTTCTTCTTCTCAAGTTTTGTCCCAATGATAGCATTGGAGAGAGCATAGAGACTCGGAGTAGGATTGCCGGTTGGGTTCCGGCGATCCCTCTGGAGGTCGACCGCGGACGGAATAACAATTCCGTAGTAGCGCAGCATCTGCACGTCATTGTGGATAGCCACGCCGTAGAAGTTGATGGTCTCGTCACCTAAGAAATCCACGAGGAGCTGCGACACCCCATCGGCCTTGCAGATCTGGAAGACAAGAGTCTCGGACGCCACCGAGAGTTGAAGGACGGCGACGCGCTGCCTTTTCACGGGTGGAAGATCCCTCTGTCGACCCGGGAGAGGGTCGGTGAACTCACAGTCGAGTCCAACGCACTTGATCGGTGCAGCGTCGAGGAAGAACTTCTTCACGTCGCGGATCCACCTCTCCACACGTGATGCACGGAGGGTGACCCATACCTTGAAGTGCATATCTTCTTTGATGAAGTAGTACAACCGAGACCGAGGTACGCGCGCGAGTGGCTTCATTGGAATAGAAGGAGAGGGATCGAGAGAGAGAGAGTTTTTGCAAGGATTAGAGAGAGATTATGTGTGCTTAAGCCATGGATTAGTGTAGCTTTTATATAGGTGGAGAGGGAGGCCAGCGGGCGGCGCATGCAGTGATTAAATTTGGGCTGATCATCTTCCAAAGCACTCCATATGAATCAACGCCGGACTGATCATCTTCCAAAGCACAATCAAAACGCCGGGTTGATCAACTTCCAAAGCGCAACCGTCGGCGGGAGATTTACAGATTTAAAGAGATACCTCTAGTACCGGTTCGTAATACGAACCGGTACTAAAGATGGGCCTTTAGTACCGGTTCGTGTTACGAACCGGTACTAAAGGGTCTTGCCGTGGGGCCCCCCACTGCAGCCGCCTGCCCCGACCCTTTTGTGTCCCGCACCAACCGGGACGGCTTCCGGCCGGCCGCCTCGCCTCTGGAACCGGTACTAATGCCCCCTTTAGTACCGGTTCCTGTCCAACCGGTACAAAAAGGCCGCACCGAAGCCCCTATTTCTACTAGTGTAAGTTTGATGATGAGAACATGGATGGTGATGATCAACATAGTGAAAACTGAACGAATATATGTGGTGGCTCTAGGTTAATAGTGCCAGAAACAATTGCTTGTACGTCACAGGTCAGTTGGGAACCCCAAGAGTAGGTATGATGAGTGCAGCAGTAAGTTTTCCCTCAGTATGAAACCAAAGTTTAATCGGACCAGTAGGAAAACGAGGTTTGCTTCGAAGGTATTGGTGGAGGAGTGTAGTGCGGCGCAACACCAGGGATTCCGGTGCCAACGTGGAACCTGCACAGCACAATCAAACTACTTTGCCCCAACTTAACAGTGAGGTTGTCAATCTCACCGGCTTGCTGAAAACAAAGGGTTAAACGTATCGAATGGAAAATGGTGTTTGTTTGCATAAAACAGTAGAGAACAATGATTGCAGTAGATTGTATTTCAGATGTAAAAGAATGGACCGGGGTCCACAGTTCACTAGTGGTGTCTCTCCAATAAGATAACTAACATGCTGGGTAAACAAATTACAGCTGGGCAATTGACAATTGATAAGTGCATATAACATGCATGTGTGAGCTGTGGTGTCTACTATGAGATTCATTTGGGCATTACGACAAAGTACATAGACCGCTATCCAGCATGCATCTATGCCTAAATAGTCCACTTTCCGGTTAACATCCGTACCCCTTCCAGTATTAAGTTGCAAGCAACAGACAATTGGATTAAGTAATGTGCGTAATGTAAACAATACATTCATCCTTGAATAAAGCATTGCTGTTTTACCCCTAGTGGCAACAACACATCTACAACCTTAGAACTTGCTGTCACTATCCCAGGTTAAATAGAGGTTGAACCCAACTATCATGCATAAATACCCCCTCTTGGAGTTACAAGTATTCACGTGGCCAAAGCTTCAACAAGTAACGGAGAGCATGCAAGATCACAAATGACATAGACATGATAATATAATATTCAGCTCCACATAGGTATCAATATAAGTCAGATCCCAGCAAACACAACATGTAGCATTACAATAAGATGATCTTGATCATGATAGGAAGCTCACAAGATCTAAACATGATGGCACAAGTGGAGAAGACAACCATCTAGCTACTGCTATGGACCCATAGTCCAAGGATGAACTACTCACGCATCACTCCGGAGGCGGGCATGGCGATGTAGAGCCCTCCGGTGATGATTCCCCTCTCCGGCAGGGTGCCGGGAAGAGCTTCAGGAACCCCCCGAGTTAGGGTTGATGACGGCGGCGGCAGCGAATATGTTCTGGATAAAAGGCTCGGTGTTTTAGGGTTTTCGCATCTCGGGGAATAAATAGGCGAAGGGGCGATGTCGGCGGACCCCCGAGGGGCCCAAACCACAGGCAGGCGCGGCTGGGCCCACTGCCGCGCCACCTGGTGGTTTGGCCACCTCGTGGCACTTCTTCGTCTCTCCTTCGGACTCCGTGTACGTGCTGGAAAAATAGGGACCTGGCCTTTTGTTTCGTGCAATTCCGAGAATATTTCCAGAAGTAACTTTCTGAAACCAAAAACAGCAGAAAACAGGGAACTGGCACTGTGGCATCTTGTTAATAGGTTAGTCCCAGAAAATGCATAAAAGTGATACGAGGTGTATATAAAACATGTAGCAAATGGTATAATATAAGCATGAACAGCAGAAATTATGGATACGTTGGAGACGTATCAATATGACATGGATTGCTTCAACATATGGGCATGTATAATGCATGTATAATATATTAATGAACTGGGAAACGATTTTCGGTTCGGATATGATCAGAATAAAGTGGTTGAATTTAAATATTTTGTAAGTGTATTTTGTGTGAAATTTAAGTATTTTACGTGCATTGCACGTGCATACTTACTAGTACATGAAACAGTAGAACGTGCACTCTCTGCAAGCAAAGGAGCTAGCAGCCCAATGTGGGCCGGCCCAATATCTCGTGCAGGGGCTATGCGGAGGGTTCTTTTCTCCGCACAGGTCGTTTGCTATGAGCTCCCATGATCGCAAACCCTATATATCGCTCGTAATGAGGTGTAACTCCACGTCGCCCACGTAGGTCTCTTATTGTGCCATCTCTCAATGGGAAAAGATAAGAAAACAAGAAAAGCTAGTTGCGGCCGGTGGAATACGAACTACGCATGCCGACGGACACGAATAGAGAGCATCACCACTGGGATATTCTCGTGTTTATGTTCAAATTTCTTTATGTTCCCTTCTATTGTTTCACTTTTATTGTTTTCGTTTCTTTTTCTGTTTTTTTCCTTATTTCTGTTTCACTTCTTTCCTTTTTATTTTGTTTTATGTTTTTATTTTCGCTTATTTTGAAAAAGATTTATATTTTGGAAAATGCTTATTTTAAAAAATGGTTCAGTTTTGAAAAATATTTATTTTTGAAAATGGTTCAGATTTAAAATATGGCTATGATTTTCTGAAAATGGTTCCCATTTTAAAAAATGGTTCAGATTTACAAAGTATTCATTTTAAAATGGTTCTGATTTTTTTGAAAATGGTTCTGATTTTTGAAAATGGTTTCAATTTTTGAATATGTTCTTTTTTTAAAATGGTTCCGATTTTTGAAACTTATTTAGATTAAAAAATGGTCCGTATTTTTTGAAAATGGTTCGGATTTTTTGAAAATAGTTACAACTTTTGAAATGGATCCGATTTAAATAGTTGTTCTGTTTTTCAAAAGTGGATCTGATTTTTCAAAAATTGTTCCGCTTTTCTGAAAATGGTTCAATTTTAAAAACTGGTTCCGATTTTAAAAACTGGTTCCAATTTTTGAAAATGGTTCCAATTTTGAAAAATGGTTCCGCTTTTCTAAAAATGGTTTGATTTACAAAATGGTTCTTATTTTTAAAATGTTTCCTTTTCGGAAATGGTTTCGATTTAAAAAATGGTTCCTTTTTTGAAAATAGTTCCGACTTTTGAAATGGTTCTGATTTTTAAAAATGGTTCCTATTTTTTTGAAAATGGTTGGATTTAAAAAATGGTTCTGACTTTTGACAATGGTTCCTTTTTGAAAATGATTCTGATTTTAAAAAATGGGTCCAATTGTTGAAAATGGTTCCGATTTTTGTAAATGGTTTCTTTTTGAAAATGTTTCCGATTTAAGAAAATGTATCTGATTTTTAAAAATGGTTCCTATTTTATAAAGTGTTTTTTAAATGGTTCCAATTTTTAAAATATTTGTTTTTTAAATGGTTCTGATTTTGAAAATATTAATTTTTTAAAAGTTTAATTAAAAAACAAAAATCTATACATTTTAAAAATGGAACGTTATTTAAATCTTGATAATTTTATATTTAAATTTTTTATATCATCAAGACTTTTTAGTCTTAGTGTTGCGCAATGGGCCTTCGTGTCATATCGGGAGATGATCGCTTAGCACTCGCGACGCCTACACAGTTTCTTAATTGGGCCGGCCCATATTCCCACGCGAGTAAAAAACCGTCGAGCGCGACGAAAAATTCTGCGAGACGGAGAATCGAACTTGCAATCACCTAGCGAATCTACATGTACGAAACTACGAATACTGCACTAGCCAACTATTCCATGCAATGCTTCTGTCATAACTCATAACTGTTCTATAACCTTTTAAATACGTTTACTTTTGTGACATACTATTAATATTTCTTTCCTGATTTCGAACCAGCGGTTCAACCGGGTGAACCATCTTAAAAAATTAAACCATTTAAAAGATGAACAATTTTCATATTTGAAATCATTTTTAAATTTGGAACCATTCTAAATTCGTAACCATTTTTTTAAATTTGGAACCATTTTCAAAATGGCACCATTTTTAAATTTGGAACCATTCTCAAAATGGAACAAATTTTTAAAATGGAACGATTTTTAAATTGGGAACCATTTTCAAAATGGTACCAGTTTCAAATTTGGAAACATTTTAAATTCGGAACCAATTTTTAAATTAAAACAAATTTAAATGACCGGAACCATTTTTAAGTTTGAAACCATTTTGAACATAAACAATTTTAAAGTTGGGAACCATTTTAAAAAAGAACAATTTTACAATTTGGAACCATTTTCAAAATGGAACCTTTTTTTAATTCGGAACCATTTTTAATTTGGAACCGTTTTTAAATGGAACCTTTTTCAAAAAATGGAACCATTTTAAAAAAAGAACAATTTTAAAATTTGGAACCATTTTTAATTCGGAACCATTTTTTATTTGGAACCATTTAAAATTTGGAACCATTTTCAAAATGGAACCATTTTTTTAATTAGGAACCATTTTCAAAAATGATTTTTTTCAAATATGGAACCATTTTAAAAATGGAACCATTTTGAAAAAAGATCAATTTTCAAATTTGGAACCATTTTTAATTTCGGAACCGTTTTAAATTCGAATCCATTTTCAAAAATGGTTCCATTTTTAAAATTGGTTCCATTTTCAAAGAATGAACAATTTTAAAATTTGTAACCATTTTTAAAATTGAACCATTTTCAAAAAATAATTTGAAAATCAAAAAAATAAGAAAAGAGAAAAGGAAAACAAAAAATGGTTCCATTTTAAAAATTGGAACCATTTCAAAATGAAACTATTAAAAAATCAACAATTTTAAAATTTGAAAATATTTTAAAATGGAACCATTTAAAAAAATTAACAATTTTAAAAAACAATGAAAAACAAAAAAGAAAGAAAAAAGAAAACGGAAAAAGAAAAGAAACGAAAACACAAAACGAAAAATAAAAATAAAAATAAAAAATGAAAACAGAAAAAGTAGAAAGCAGAAAAGGAAACAGAAAAAGATAAAGAAATGAAAACAGAGAAACGAAAACACAAAGCGAACAATTGGGCCGGCCCAGAGCAGCACGCGCTTCGCCCCATGCGGCGCTTCCCCTATACGGCGCCAACGGGTTTGTCGGCATGTACGCGGTACACTACAGGCAATCGATCCATCTGATCCTGATGGCTGTTCTCGTTCGTGTTCTCGCTCGCCGTCTTCTGCCTGGAGAGAAACCGTTGGATCGCCTAGGCGGCCAGGCCACCAAGCTCAAGCACAGAAGTCGGAAGCGCCCTGCCCGGCTGCAATTTGGTGTACATATTGGATATTTCCCTAATTTATTTGTTTTGATGGTTATTGCAATTTGGTGTTAAAATGGCGAAACTTAAGTTGCTATAAATATGTATTTTCTGGCAGCTAGTACTGTAATGTTGAAAATAAAAGGAAATAATTTGCATCCATCCAGAAAATGCCCGAAGAAGTTTTTTGGGAAGCACTTAAACATTATTTTTGAGATGGACGAACCCATTGGAATCTGGTTCTTATTTGAGGTAATCAAATTAGAAGGGACTATTATTTGTTATATTTTGCAACCCTTTTTAGACTTTCTATCGTAATATGACATTGCTTAATTGGTTATATCAGTTATTTATAGACGTCTCAAAACAAAAATTTGTAGTTAGATTAACATTTTACGCCATATGCGTACATCTATATTAACTATAGGGGCCAATTAACTACCAGAGAAATATGCAAATTGTGCTCTACATGCTTGCCTTTATCCAGTATAGTCGGTGTAGTAACTTATTTTGAATTCTCACAAATCACATAGGCCACGATCCCTCTAACCTAGAAACCATACTACGAGAAATTACATCATTGTATTACTTCAGCGAGAATTTAGTTAATATTATTCATCATTTAGTAGTGATATGCCACATCCATGTAATCAACCGATCATGACGACACAAAATCTTCAGTCCTCAATGGACAGATAGGGTTCGCATATGCAACCTGGTGACCAAGAGCTGCACGGGTCATCGTCCTGATTATAAACAATTAGCTTCAGCCTTCAGGTCATAAACTCTTTGTCTTAATCCATTGGTAAGTAATCTGCAAACAGAACCGCATCAAGCTGACTTGACATAAAACTGAGATTACGAAAACACTGAATTTGGCTTAACAAACCCACAAAGAAGAAAGAAAGTTCCTCCAAAGTTAATTGCATCATCTGATGGTAGGTTCTTAGCAAAGCATATCCCCAGGCTCTGGATACCCGAGTATGATTTCTAGGTCAACAAAACCAGGTCTGATATCTCATTTCCTGGCAATTCGGCCCCCAATATCGGCAGGTAGTGCATATTAATCATGGCATTCTCCAGCGTTAGAAGTCTGTACCATTCGTACTAATTAGAAGAGCAAGTCATGCAAGTACAAACTAAGAACAACCACGAAGCTACATGTCGCTGAGGTGGGGATTGGTAATAGTTTTGAGACATCAACCATCGCTTCGTGATAGGGTGATCATAAAGGTGTTTTACGGGTACCTCGGAAAGTACTTGTTGAATTACATGAATCAAGACTGGGATTTGTCCCTCCTTATTTCGGAGAGATATACTTTGGGCCCACTCGTTAGTGCACATTCAGTAACGCTTGCAAGCACATGACTAATGAGTTAGTCACAGAGAATTTTGTATTACGGAATGAGTAAAGAGTACTTACCGATAACGAAATTGAACTAGGTATAGTGGTACCGACGATCAAATCTCGGGTAAGTAAAATATCGTGTGACAAAGGAAATTGTATACGGATTATAGTAGTCCACGACATAGTGGTTCAACCGATAAAGATCTTCGCTAAATGTGTGGGAGTCATTATGGATATCCTGGTCCCCCTAATGATTATCGACCAGAGAGGTGTCTCGATCAAGTCTAAACGTTCTCGAACCCGTAGGCCGGATCACACACTTAACGTTTGGTAATGCTAGAATAGCTCTGGGGTAATTTTACTAATGGTGTCTGAATATTGTTCTGAGTCTCGGATGAGATCCTAGACATCACTAGGAGCTCCAGAGGTAAAGATTTATATATGGCAAGTTGATTTCAGGGTTCCGGCAAAGTTTGGGATTTTTTTGAAAGAGTGTCAAAATGTTTTACTAGAAGGTTTCGGAGGAACCCACTATGGGGCCCACCTATCCCGGACGACCAAGGGTGGCCCACTGGTCCATGTGACCAGCCCTACCTGGTCCATGCGTCCATTCAATGGGTAGCCATTTAAAAGGGGTTACCACTCTTGAAAGAGGGGGTTACCACCTTTTAAATGAGAGGGGGTTACCACATCAAAAATATGGCTACAGCCTCTTGCCTATATAAAGAGAGGAAGAGACACACCAAGAAGCACAGGCTTGGCAGCACCACTTGCTTGCTGCTCCTCTACCTCCGGCGCACCGCTTGGCGAAACTCTGCCCGCGGGAACTCTCCACCATATCCACCACCACGCTGTCGTGCTGCTGGAATCAATCCCACCTACTTCTCCCTCTAGCTTGCTGGATCAAGAAGAGGGAGACGTCATCGAGCTGTACATGTGCAAGCCTCCAGAGGTGCTGCTCGTTTGCGGTGCTGATCAGATCGAACACCATCAACAACTTCATCGAGCTGCGTTGAATTAAACATTCAACGCGCGTGTTCTTCGAGGGTATGATGAACTACTCTCCCCGTTACTAGCATCTTTTAGATTGGATCTTGACTGTTGCTAGTGAACTGTGGACCCCGGTCCATTTCTTTAATCTGATAAAACCACCAACTGCAATCATCTGTTCCTTGTTACTTTCTGCAATCACTACTGTTTTCCACACCATACGTTTAATCCTTTGTTTTCAGCAAGCCGGAGAGATTGACAACCTCTTGTTTCGTTGGGGCAAAGTAGTTTGATTGTGTTGTGTGCAGGTCCACGTCAGTTGCGCCGCTGACAACTTCTGAAGCATCTCTGAGTCCTCCTGGATTCGATAACCTTGGTAGATTTTCAAGGGAAAACTTGCTGCTGCACTACATCTTACCTTTCTCTTGGGGTCTCCCAACGAACGTGTATTTTCACGTCATCAATGGCTGAGATATTCCGGATCTGACACTCTTGCTCTTTTTATATTAGTAGTGACTATTAGCGATAACCACTCTTTGCAATGATTGGGCTCACCATTCTTGCTTATTGGGCTACATATTGGAGGTTGGGCATAATAACTCCAGTACGTAATATTGTGTATTTTGCTTTTTGCATTTTCCTACTCTACAATTCCACGAGAAAAAATACACAACAATTACATACTATTGTGCAATTGCACATTATGGTCAGTTATGTGCAATTACACATTATGCCCACTAATGTGCAATTACTCTTTATGCCCACTAACATGCAATTGCACATTCATAACTTCATACACGATTAGGCAGAGATTTCATGGTCAATTACAATTCATGTCGACTCAAAATCAAATACGGAGTAGTATTTATACAATTGGAAACTATTGTGCAGTTGCATACCAATTTGCCAATTGAACTTGGAGAGTTCACCTAGACATTGCATAGCATTGTGCAACTACATCTATTTAGGGAAATGTGTAATTACCACCCGGGGAGAATATCACCCCTCTCCTCACCGTTGGATGGAACTTTGTGATTCACACGCACTAAACAATTAACAGTTCAATCAGTCGCACAAGCTGTTATCTACTGACAAGATCACTGTGCACTCTGCTAGACATACCTGTGTTTTCTGGCCCTGTGACAGAACATGGTTGTAGCTATATCTTGGTCCGATTAGTCCGGTTCGCAATTATTTTTCTCTCTAATAACAGCAGAAAAACAGACCAAGCCTTCCGCTCAAAACATCTACTACTCGCTTACCCAGTCAAACACCGAAAGAATACACTCATTCATTGCAACACCTCTCTCCATCCCTCCACCAATCGAAACTGTATGCGCCTACCAAGTTACTCACTCCGTTCACAATTACTTTGCATTCTGGGTTTGGTCAAAGTCAAAATTTGTAAATTTAAATAATTATATAGGAAAATATATCAACATTTATAATCTAATTTTAATATTATTAGAATCGTCATGAAATATATTTTCATATTATGTACAATTGATATTGTAGATATTGATATTTTTTCATATACACTCGGTAAAAGTTTCAAAAGTTTGACTTTAAAATTCATAGAACGCAATGTATAAAAAAACGGAGGGAGTATTGCATGGCCGCACTTTCCAAGCTAGTACCGATCGAAGAAAGAAACGAACATGCATGACTAAACCAAGCTATTTATTGTTTCGTACTAGTCATCATTATGAGGAAATCGGCCGACTGTTCCTACATGCTGTACCACACTTCGACAATTGACTGAAAATTCGGTGCTTAAATAACTGTAATACGTAAATGCCGCATGATTTGTCAGAAAATGGTCAGACCACGCTAGTATGCACGAATCTCGAATACGCATATCGGACGGTAACTATTGGGGTGGCATTCTCCTCCGGCGGTAACAAATCCAGACTCCATCTATTTAATGTGCAATTGCATATGGAGGGTTCAGGTGCAATTGCATGGTTATTTTTGTAAAAAAACAAGCCAATACAAAGCCTAACAAAAATATCAAAAGCCCCTTGGAAATAAACAAGTGGACACACGAACAGGCCAGCCCAAAACAGAAAAAATCCACGGACAATGGACAAAAAGCGAAGACAACAAATGGATCGATCGAACAAACGACTGAACACTAACTAAATTCACTGTTTACCAAAAGTTAGCAAAAGAGGTCAAGCCTTACAACTCCAGCTCGTGTAGTCTTGCGTAATTTCTTATTATTTTTACATTTGCCTACTCTACATCTCCATGAGAAAAAATATGCAAAAAAATAGACAGTATTGTGCAATCGCACATTATGTCCATTAATGTGCAATTGCATATCATGACCACTAAGGTGCAATTGCACAACATGGCTAATATTGTGCAAAAACAATAATATGCAATTTTACAGGCTAATTTGAAATCGCACAGTCATGTTCACTAATATGCAATTGAATGTTCATGGCTTTAGATGCAATTACACGGAAGTTTTTATGTTCGAACTGCCAAATTCACATATTATTTGTACAATTGCAAACTGTTGTGAAATTCCATACTAATGTGTCAATAGAACATGAGAGTTCAGCTGCAATAATGTGTAATTAATTACACATGGGGGTTGCAATTGCGTGGTTGTTTCTTGGCAAAAAAAAATCACATTAAGAAACAAGCCAGATACAAAAGGCCAGAAAAAAGATAAAAACCCAACAAAACAAATCCTAAAAAAAAGGCACAACAAAAAAAACCAGGCCCAATAGAAAAGGCCAGAATAGAACAAGTAGCCTCGCAGAAAAAAAGGCCCATGACTAAAGCAGTAGTACACGTAGAAAACGCAATCTGCTTGAAAACTCACGATCAAATGCATCGCAGGGTCGAAGTCGTCGACCGAGCGCTAACCGAAATCTCGTTAGCCGAGAGGTAGCAAAACTGATACTTCTAACACTGCCGAGGTGAGGGCAACGGCTGCGCTGGTAAACCCTGTCACGGGACGGACACCAACTACATCTGAAAAAACACGCTGATAAACCCCAACAAATAAAAAGCTGCCCAGCCCTGTCAATAAAAAGCTGCCCAGCTAGGGTTCCAAATCGGTCCTCGAGTCGAGCGGATGATGGCCATGGCTAGTGAGCAGCTCGAGCGGTTCATCTCCAAAACTATGGAGGAGTCGTCCACGGGCTGTTCCGAGGAGCCTGCTCGAGCTGACGATGGAAAGACAACTAATGGTGACTACGACATGGTGCTCGCTGAACAGAGGGATCTTGTGCACATCCTACCTGACGACCTGCTAGACGACGTCTTCCGCCGCCTCGCTCCGCGTTGGCTCGCCGCGTCCCGCTGTGTCCACAGGGACTGGCGCGCCGCCATCGACGCCCGCCGACACCTGCGCGCGGACCTGCTCCCGCACTCGTTTAGCGGTATCTTTCTCCACTTCATGGACCACAAGTTCCCGGAGTTATTTGCCCGCCCTTCCTCCTCCACGGCGGCCCTTGCGATCAGCGGCAGGCTCGACTTCCTGCCCAACACCAACACCTCCATCAAGGTCTCTGACCACGGTTACTATCTAGATTGGTCGAACTATGATGTTCTTCATCACTGCAATGGTCTCCTTTTGCTCAACGCATACGTGGTCAACCCCGCTACACGATGTTGGGATCCTTTGCCCCCACCGCCACCTGCCGTGCCGACGGATGGCGTTAGCGATACAATTTTCAGGAAGTATCTAGTCTTTGATCCTACACTGTCACCCCATTATGAGGTGTTCATAATCCCCCAAGTGTATACCTGGAATTTTCAGGACTACTTTGATCCATTAGTGGAGAAACCGTCGTCTACATGCAGCATGCGTGTCTTCTCATCAAGGTCTAGTCAATGGGAGTTGAGGTCCTTTGTTGGAGAAGGGGGTATTGTAGGGACAGTCTCCAGTATCATGATAATGGGTTTGCCACAGTTTGCTATCTACTGGAAAGGAGCACTTTACGTGCAACGTGGAGCTAATTTCGTTGTAAGGTGGGTACCCATAACGCCTCATTATCATGTCATTTATCTTCCATTAGTGCAAATATTCGTACTCCCTCCGTCTTTTTATACATTGCGTTCTAGGAATTTTAGAGTCAAACTTTTGAAACTTTTACCGAGTATATGCGAAAATATATCAATATCTACAATATCAATTGTACATAATATGAAAATATATTTCATGCCGATTCTAATAATATTAAAATTAGATTATAAATGTTGATATATTTTCCTATATAATTGTTTAAATTTTACAAACTTTGACTTTGAACAAACCCAGAATGCAAAGTTATTGTGAACGGAGGGAGTACTTCTTTGGTTTTTCTGTCAATTTTTCTTAACAGTGCTTTGACATTGCAGAATATCCCTCTCAGACAACAAGTACCGTGTAATTAGACCACCAGCCGGTGTGGGCGTGAGCATACATCCAACTCGTTATCTAGACAGATCAAAACACGGGGTATACTTTGCCGCACTTGATAACTATCGCCTTCGAGTTTGGATCCTCGATGAATCATTTGGTCAAATGGAGTGGACGTTGAAGCAAGATAAAGATTTTGAGCGCTTGCTTGCTCCTCACAGACAAGTTCATGGACGCTGGAAGTTAAGGGATGTTAACTACAACCTATATTGTTCCCACCTTCCAAAATGCATGAAGAACAATATAGTCGAAGAAAAGCTCGAATGGAACTCTGATAGTGACGATCTTGCTGATATCGAAACTGAAGGATATCTCTCAGGAGAGAACAATAAAAGAATGAAGAAACAGAAACTTGCCAGCATAGACACGGACGAGTGTGAATTGTATGTAGAGCCTTTCTTTTATGTGCCTAAAATTAGGATACTCGGATTTCACCCATTCAGAGATGTTGTCTTCCTAAGTGAATCAACGGACAAAGTGCTGGCCTTTCATTTGACTACATCAAGGGTTGAAATCTTAGGCAATATGTACCCAACGAACTATAATCATTTCAAGGAGTCCAATGGCGGTAGGTCCAATATCAAATATTCCTTTACATACACACCATGTTGGTTTGAAGAGTCCCCTAGAACCCGGTAGTTGAGAAGCCCATCTGTAATGTTGACACATGTTGGCCGGAATGTTTTTGAGCAACTGAATATTTATAGAACATGATGTTTTAGTCATCTTTAATATCTTTTAAGATCTACAAGGATCGGTTCCTATATAAATATATTTGGCCATTATGTTATTTGGTTTGTTTTCTGTTGTGAGTGATACTGTATTATGGAGTTCATGATGAGCATATGGCGTGCCACGCGGCGTTGTACGCAGAGGCTCTGGTAGAGGAGTACTACTAGCGAGGAAGCTCCACAAGTACGACCGGGACAAGGAGTGGACGAAGTACCTCGAGGAGGAAGAGGTCAAGTAGAGCAGATGCTACTTCACAGTCTGTAAAACTCTTCCAGGATCTAATCTCCTCATCCATAGTAATAACAGTCTACCAGTTGGTTCTAGAGCCAAAGATCGTAGTCCTCGAGCGAGCACTCGAAAAGATTCTGTAGGTTCCTTTATTGGAAAACAAGCTACCAGTTCCTAGGAAATCCAAATACCTATATGCTTACGACTTCATAGAACGAAGCAACAGATTCCTCTCCTCCCTTGCAATATACAGAAGGTTCCGCCCCAAAATTTTGCAAACCACAACCCCTTTAATTTGCAGAATATATCATAAACTGAACTGAATGGATCAGACATTAGCATGTTTGCCGCGAAAATAATGTAAAACCAGTACATGTAAGTCAACATACGAGGGTTATAGAGTAAATTTATCGACTATGTTTTTTGTAAAAAAAACTTATCGACTATGTTACATTTTCGTATGGAACGCAAAATCGAATACTCACTATACACACATTCTATATGCACAACCAGAATACCAATAACATCGACACCTATTACACCTATATATGATATACAAACACTTCTATTGCTACCATCTAAACCAATCAGCAATGTGTAGCATTATGCTATTGCGATTTCCCACCTTGCCTTCAAACTGCCAGCGAAAGCTTTAAGCAAAATCATCCAGTACAACCCCACAAGTCATGTAGAAGAAAAGGACACTATAAGTGACTCGGTAGAACTACTGCTCTTCTGCAGCAAAGTTCGGTTCAGCTGGCTTTTGTAACAGCCTTGAAGGCACCCTTTCCTGCAGCCGGGCCTTTCGGGTGGAATTTCTCCTCAAGATCCGCATCATGTTGCGAGCAAAACGTGAAGCATGTATCGCTGCACCAAAGCTGAGCGAACCAGAGCCATCATTCACGATCGCGAGTTGTAACCGCTCCTCCTTCTCGCGTAAGGAATTCTCGATCTTCTTTCTGCAGTGCCTGCGCCAGGCTACTTGTATAAAACAAGCTGCCCAGGTTTTCCACTGCTGTGAATAGAACTTAAACGTGTGCCGGAGCTGTTTGCTGTGGAGTCGTCGGAATTGTGTGGCCACAAACTTCAAGTCTTCAGCCATCAAAGCAAAACCTTCAACTTCAGACATTGGCTTCACTGTCCTCGTTGAGATGGGGAGACAGGATGTTGAGTTGGGATCAAGAGCCCAGGTAAGAAGCTCCTCGCCACAGAAATCTCCGGCTTTCAGAACATCAGAGTTGAAGAAGCCAGTTTTTCCACCATTTGTCGTCATACTCATGAGGTTTCCTCTCATGATGAAGAACATTTCATTTACTGGATCCCCTTCACGAACGATGCAGCCACCTTCTGTGTATAAAACGGGCTTTAGGCGGTCGCACAGGGCATTCAAGAGCTGATCGTCCATCTTTTCGAACATTGGAACCTGTAAAGGCAAAAAAATGGCAAGGTAAACACATTAACAGCAACCAAGAGATGGAAGATCTTGATTGTGGTGTAGGCCATCTGCGATGAGTCCTGACTTTATTACTCTGTGTACGTAGTCGACTGTTTGCTAGACTAACTGATTTTTGCTAAACTTCCTCAGATGTGAGACTAATATTAGTATTTATAGCCAGCACAGCAAGTTACTCTGCAATCAGAAACTTGTATGTTGTGAGAACATACCCGCATGAGAAGTGATAAACAAAGATGTCTTTTTATATCCCTCCTAAGATCCTTTGGGAGGTTCATCAGGAGGTGCTCTTCATCAACCCCACTTGTCTCTTGCCATCTATATTGCTCATAACGCCGTATTCGCTCCTTGAGGTTCTCAGGAAGAAGTCGATATGACATCCATTGATCTGTGTCACGGCTTTTTACTCTCGTTTCTTCTATTCTCAGAGAGGATGACTGCAAATAAGTCTGTAAGACTCAGAGAAAAAGACAAGAAAACAGTTAGAGGTTTCAGCATGAGTTAGCGACTCAAATAGTGTCACACGCCAGCAAAGAACACCATAATTTGTGTTTCTGTATCTCTGGGAAATTTGAAACATCGTTATATTATTTCTTCTACAATTTAAGAAATTAACCTGTTGTTATACTTAAATCGAACCATTTTTCTGCCAGTACTATGTTGGTTTTGAACTCATAAAGTCATAATGGTATGACACGTCTGGAGGTAGTACTCACAAGTCACAGTCGGCAGCACAAGTTATGCACCCATCTTTCTCGATATCAGTTGGATAGTTGTGGGTTTTATCTTTTATGTAATTCAATCATAAATACAGTTTATTTGGCTTTATGTAATTCAATCGCACTTTTCTTCTTCTTGTGTGGAATACATTTTAGCATCAGTCTAGCATTTAAGATCTCCAATTGATCATGTAGGTACCAGAACCATAACACATTAACATGTTTCCAATGCAACTTTTATTGATGCAATAACTTCAAGAAAATGATATTATTTATTTTTCTTCCAAGATATCCACAAATTCTGAACTAAAATGGAGAAAATGAATTAGAATACTCCTATCTATCAGTGATCAATATTATTACCTGCACATTACCGATCAGAAGTGAAAACAGAACCAAGCCGGATATTGACACAAAAACTGCAAACAAATTTTCCCATGCATAAGTGCTTGTTTTCAGGTTTTGGCCAAGAGAACTGCATGAAATAGATGAAGACAAGTGTAAGTGACTAAGAGTTACAATCTATAAATATATATGCACAGTAGTTATCTTTAGGGCAAACCTGAGATTTTGCAGACCCCACCAAACACAATAGAATAATTTCGCAAAAAAGTTTGTTGATTGAGAAACATTTATTATAGCTGGCGAATAAATTCCGAAGAATGGGTCTGGAAGAAGATTGCTCGTGGAGTTACTTGGAACGCAAACTGACTGTAAGAAAGCATTTCCTACATTTGTATCAGCATTCCCACAGTATAAATATGCAGATTTACAGTCTTCATTGTGACTGCATTGCTGTCTCCAGCAGGCGTCTTTGCGCTGAATAGAAAGCAAGTACCAAACCGCTCCAAGGACCTGCAGATATTAAAGATTACCCATAAGCATGTAGCCATCAGGGCTTAGATGCAATTGCACTTCTAAAATTAGTCCATTATGCCAAAGATAGAACTAGATGATGACATATAAATCAGCCTATATACTGACATGACCTAGAATATACAAACTTGAGCCTTTTAACATTGAAATAATAATAATATGTTTTTAAAATAAGATAATACGACACTCTGTATTATTATGACTTGTATGATAAACCTAACCATATTATTATAAAACATTGACATAGACTATAAAATGTGGAACGCATTGTAACATTATCTCTTAGCAACACTATCAGGAAATTGCCATATATGTGGTAGAATATATCTCGACAGGGAGGAGGAGCTCACCAAGGGCATGCTAAAAAAGCATCGTAGCATACATTCACATATGTTGTTATTATATAAAATCAAGAAGGGGCTGGAAGCCTGGAATGTTCCTAAACCTGCGCAAACCGCAATTGTGTCCATAACAGAATTGATAACTTTGTCCGAGAGTCTGAAATTGTGAGGGTTGTGAAGAGCGATAATCCATTGTAGTCTTTGAAATTGTGCTTGCACAATTCGCAGTTAGCTTTGCCAAATAGGTTTACATTTTCAGCATAACTGTTTAATGTCACTATTTTGGTATCGCCCACATCAACAAAGTACCATGATACTCTATCCCCCCATTGACAAAGTATCACAGATAATCACATGCCAAACTTTTGCACACACTTTTAATCTATAAACTACATAATCGCTTACCACACATAACAGCTGACTTCAGATTTATTGCAAAAAGGGTAGCTGACTTACATTATTCACAATACAGAAATTAATGAACATAGCACTTACATGGCTAGCAAGCATGTAAATTATGAGGTTGAAAGCAGCACCAGCCCATGCTGTCTCTGCAATAATCCCAGCAGATCTGGTGATTTGAAGATACAATGGTCTTATTCGGATTAGCCGAGGCACATATTGGCATATAACTATAAGCATCAAGATGTTTTTAGCTTTCATGAACTGTGAGGCTTGAAGATTAGGTAGCACGACCAAAATGACGACCTGGTACCAAAATTAGATCGGGATTACAAGCCTGGCTGCAGGACATAATAATAATAATAATAATAATAATAATAATAATAATAATAATAATAATAATAGTAGTAGTAGTAATAATGATAATAAATGCTTAGTTACTGCACTATCCGCACTACAAATTACAGAAAAACTCAAACAAAACATTAGTATAATTATTTTTTATTATCTATATATGTCTCAATCAATATTCCAATGTGTGAATTAGTACAAGGTAACAATATAACTCTTGAAACAGGCAAATAAAACGCAATAATATAGTTCTTGGAACAGATAAACATCTATTTGTACATAATTTTTATGCACAGGCTACCAGGATAACGGATAAAATTGCTCATATAGAAAGCCTATACTATGATGTGATCAAATGCTCCATGCCAAGCCTGCTCAAGTGAATAGCATGGTACCTGAGGGAGAGGTAAGACAGCACAGACATCAATCAGAAAATATGTCGACAAATACCGCTTTGCTATAGCATATCTATTCTCGACCAATACACCCCTACCAAAATTTGTAGAGGAAGATGTGATAAAGCCTGTCCAAAACTGAAATCCCATATGGAGTATGTAGAACATATCTGTGACAGAGCGCAGGACACTTGCTGTGATTTTCAACTTCCTATCCAAGTACCAGCAAGTATTTTGATCATTGATAACCGGTATATAGAGGAACAATGGGTCCAAGGAAACTGCAAAAATACATGATAACACGAATATCTTGTTCCATCTTTGCAGAAACGGTCCTTGAGGGTGAAGAATTTTTGGTGTAGATTTTTTGTCATCCAGCATTGATCTCTTTAAGGTTTCAGAACGGAAACAGTTTCCAAGGAATGTAAATACTCCATCAGTTATTTCTTTAAGTGATCTGAGTACATTATGTCTGTGTGGCAAAACTATGTTCTCCGAGTTAACAGATGGATCTGGTGATCTCCAGTCCTGAAATCTGAACATATCATGAAGCAAACACAACAGTCAGAACAGAACATGATTTTTTCACCAGTAGTTCATTCCTTACATAAAACCAAACAAAATTCCGCTGCTTCTATTCCCAAGAGAGAAAAAACAATGTGTAGCTTTTAGTACAGTTTTAGAGGCAGGTGACTTCATTGACCCATTTTGAGGTAGAGGGACTAGTCCTAATATTGTGTGATGAAAGTAGAGGCACCAAAGTTCCATATACCCTTGTTTTACTTCAGGATCTATCACCCTAGTATTCACATGTGTTGTGTTGCTAACTTGCTATAACAGATGGTTGAAGGCTGCAAATTTGACAAACCATTGTTCTCTAGAAATTATCTCAAACAAGAGGGGGTTTAAGAAGTTGACCTAACAAATTTGTCGTCTCTTTCCATCATCATCTCCATCAGGCCAACAGTTAGCTTCTAAGAGGATGGGTCAATTCTTCAAGAATTGCATAGATCGAGTTCCCTGGTGATTATCAAGCATATGTAAGCAGCAAACGATAACTTTCTATACCAACAATTCCTTAATATATCTGACAGACATGTCCAGTGAGATAGCTTGAATATTGTCGACCGGAAAATGATAAACGGTAATTCGGAGGCTTTCATGAGTAGAAACAAATTTATGATGGATGAAATACATGTGACCCTGAGTTCTCTTGGTATGCTTTAAAAGGGATAGCCGTCAAAATAACAGGTGGTTAAAAAATTCCAGCCTGATAAGGTGCAAATATTTTCATGCAACGCTCCATTTGAAACGGCCCTCCAATATAACCTCGGGCAAACAAATAGTACTAAAGCGACAGTAATATTGAACTATGGTCTGCGTGAGTTTTTTTCTTTTTGAGGGAACATGGTCTGCATGAATATGGTTTATGCTAAAATTAAATTAGGTCGTTTGAGCATATCCAAGGGAGACATGTTATGTTATTGCTTAAATTGCTTTTTAGTATCCCAGCCAAACTGAACCATAATCTGCATGAAAGTTGGACACAGTGACATGGCTTGCCAGTGCAGTCTCACACGAGTCAATTCGGCTCTTCAACCGCAGGAAGGCATTTTGGTGCTACCAAATAGCCTACCCTGCCTTATCAAGGAATCCTAGCTGGCTAGCTTCAGACCCAAAGTAACCTTAGTAGCTTCCTGGAGCAGAAATAATACCACTACAAGTTGAATTATAGGTGCCCCTGAATTCCCTTGATGAACTTTACAAGGGTAACAGCAAACACTAGGTGGTAAAAATGTGCCAGTCTGATAAACGTTACTAGACAGCAAGCGCAAATACCACTGCAGATAATTTTACACACAAATGTTTTCTACATTTCCGTGGCCATCGAATTAAGTACCAAAAAGACAGTGCAGACAATACAAGAACTAAACAATTGCTCACCCCTACCATGCTTAGATCGGTCCTTCCACACCTAATTGCTGCCGCAACAGGCAAAAGCAGCAGAGTAACGTCAAAATGCCAGAGTAAGCCTCGCTGAAATTAACCCTCCACAACCCCTGGTTCCGCCTACAACTCTGACGACCACAAATCCAAACCCGCAACCTATACAACCACAGGTCCACAGCATCGGAAACATAACTTCCATGCTCGAACTAGACAATAGCAAAATTAGCAACAAACAGAAAAATCGCACGCACTAGACAGGCTACAGTTCGATCATCCTGTTCCCACGGCGGGCACACTGCAGAGCCCACCAAACTCCGCCGCGAAATCGCGCACCCAGACGCCAAACTAACTACAGAAAAGTTTAAACGGAGCAGACTTGCAGTAGGTCGGGGGCAGAGGAAGCGGAAGCTTACCTAGGGTTTGATGAGGTTTTCCTCTCTCCTTGCGCGTGATAGGCGGGGGAGGACCGGAGATGACGGGTGGTGGGGTGGAATGGTGGGGAAACGGGACGGGAGGAAGCTTTGGCGGGGCATGGTGGTCGTGGACTGGACTGGAGGAGGGAGGGATGCTCGTGGTACAACGACGACGGGGTCTACTCCGTTGACCGACCGGCCTAGGCCGGCCCACCATGGAATTTTCTAATTGCTTGGAGATTTGGACGTTGAGGGTGACACTCGAATGGTACTCGATAATACTTTATTTTTCGTTACTAAATAATGGAGGAGAAACTGAATTGCACTGCAGAATATACAAGTTACCAGAATATAATGGAGGCCGTATGCATCGGTCGATGCACAGGGATGATTCCATTTCGAGAAGGCCTTATCAAATTCATATTGTTGTTGCACCTTGTTACTAATCCTTCCGATTCAAACAAATGTCACGGTTTTAAGCTGAACCCATCACATATAAATGTTTATGGCATGTGACAATGAAGACAGTTGAACCCATCACATATAAATGTTTGACCAGATGAACTTGGCTATCATGACAATTTAGTGAGTTAAATTAATGAGTACACGGTATTGGTGATAAAGTCATCGTTTATATTCCCTCCGTCCCAAAATAATTGTCTTAGATTTGTCAAAAAGTGGATGTATCTAGACATTAAACAAGTATAGATACATTCACTTTTGGACAACTTTGAGACACTTATTTTGGGACGGAGGGAGTATTTAATAAGAATTTATCTATGTATATACGATCTTATTATATTCATGTGATGCATAATATCACTTCAACTTAGCTTAATTTTAAACTACTCGATGTGTGTTGGTTGCCCATTTTTATCGTCAAATCTGTTATATGTTTAGGAACTTAAGTAATGTTTTCTACACGCATGACTAACAATGTATTTTTTCATTGCTTTTCATAATACAAAACTAATAAGAAAAAGTGCATGTTTCAGTTTCCTGTCTAAGACGGCTATAGTATTATTAAACCATCTCTATCATTCCGTTTTTCAACCCCACGAATATATTTCCAGCTCCTTACCAAACATACATATTAATCATCACTATATCTTCCCAACAATTCCTCTTCCTCGTCTTGCTTCTCGTTCCCTTCATCTCATGACTTTTGTTATGGCTTCTTTTCCCGCCTCCAATGAACGGAACGTGTATATATCTATGTACCAATGAAATGCGAGGTAGTCGAAGAGTAAACTTCATTGGGTAGGCACGAATCGAAGAGACATGGCCAGAAGTGAAAACTGAAGTGGAGAATAGCAAGATTGGTATCAGAGCCTAGGCTATCTTTATTGGGCTTTACCGCCTAGAGAGTAAAAGATGTCGTTTAGAAAATTAGTGCACGATCCCACTTTCATATTCGATGGCACAAATTATGATGTTTGGAAAATTTGCATGCTTAATCTTTTTAGGGACATGGATCCAAATTATATTAAGAGGATTGTAGATGTGGGTTTTTCTCCTCCAAAGGATTCCCAAGAATTATCTTTAGATGACGAGGAAAACTCTCATCTCGATACTCAAGTATCTAATGGTCTCATCTATGTTTTGAGCGATGTAGTTCTTGATTCAATCATGCCTTTTCAGAATGCTCATGAGCTTTGGACCAAGCTTCAAGATAAATATGAAGTGTCCAACATTATTGAGGATGATTGTTCTCCCTCCACCTTGGGCCGTGATGAGTTCTCAACTTCTTCCACTTCACCAACATATGATTTGTCACAAGGTAATGATATGGTAAGTGGTGATAGAAATTGCTTTCTTGATGGTGAATCTTCTATTGAATATACTTCATCTCTATCTCATTGCAATGTTCTACCTTTGGACTTGAACTCTTCTAGCACTACAAATGTCTTACATGCTAGTGTTGATAGTCCTTGCATATCATGTAACTAAATCTCATGATGATATGCTCTCTATGTCTTGTTGCCTTAATAAAAATGATTCTATTTCCTCTAGTATTTGTTTGGCTACCAATGTAGAGGAAATCGAACACTCCATAGAACAAGATATGGATTTATATGGTGCTTCAAGTAATTCTTCATCATCTTTGTCCATTAATCACTTTTGCCTTATGGCTAAGGATTCAAAGATATCTCCTATCTCGAATCCCAATATATCTTGTGATGATGTGGATGAGGATTCTTATGGAGAACATTTTGATGTTGAATCCTTAACAAAGAAGGGTGAGATGGTTTTTGGTGCTGTCCCCAAAGGTAGTAAAGCTATCTCTCCTCTATGTGAGATTGTGACTTATGCTATTAAGAGCAGGGAAATCATTGAGGGTTTGGAAACATAAATTGATGAGAGATATGAAATTGAGAGAGAGGATGCCATTGAAAGAGCATCCTCAGAGAATGCTCTTGAGGAAGAGCAAGAGCTTAGGGCGTCTCTTGAAGAGAGACTTGAGTCCCTTGATGACTCTAATGATCTTATTATTGCTAAAATCATTAAGGAAAGAAATCATGCCCTTGCTAAATATAAAGTGTTTAAAAAGGAAAAAGTTGAATTTGGTGTTGGCAATGCAAGACTAATTGAGAACATAGAGAGACTTGACAAAGCTCACAAGGCTTTAGAAAGTGAACACCCTCTCCTTATCAAGTCTCATGATCAACTACAAACTCAACTATCTAAAAGTGATGAGCTTGCCAAGTTGTCTTCTTCCATTTCTAATATTTATGATGTTTGTGCTACTAACTCCACTTCTTGTGAAGCATCTATTTTGAAGTAAAATGTTGAGTTAAGGGCTCAACTTGAGTTGCTAACTAGCAAGTATGGAAAATTGGAAGAAAGTCATGAAAAACTCTCTAGCTCTAATGAGAATCTTCTAGTATCCCATGCCAAGCTAAAGTTAGCTCACGAGGATATTATGTCAAATGTAACATCTTGTGAGCCTCATGTGGTCACTAGCACAATATCTACTAAAAATGCTTTATTGTCATGTGCTAGTCCTAGTGATACATCCACTCACAATATTGCTACATCTTGTGATGAATTAATTTCCATGCCTTGTTGCTCCAACAATATAGCCACTACTTTCTCTAGTGTTTGTGTTGATACTAACCATGTAGAGGAATTAAGAAGAAAGACTTGGAAAAGCGTCATGTTGGGAAGTCCACGCTTGACAATATGTTGAGTGTTCAAAGACGCCACAATGACAAGAGTGGACTTGGATTCAACTCCAATAACAAGAACAAGTCCAAATATAACAAGAAGAAAAAGGGCAAGAACAAGTCAATATTTCGGCCAAGATTGTTTGCTTCAAGTGCAAAGTTGAAGGGCACCATGTTAGACCTTGCCCGTTGAAGAAGAAATCTATTAGTGAGAAGCAACAAGGGAAGAGGCCACAAGTTCAAACTCAACTTGCCCAAGTTGAAGAAGGGCCACTTCCCAATAAGAATCAAGATATTCCTCCTCAAGTTAAGATCTCAACTAAGAAGAAAGGAGGAAGCCAATGTTGCTACATATACCGTGAGAAGGGCCACTTTGCCTCTTCATGCAATAATGGTACCTTATCCAACCCCATTATAATTGATGATGTTTATTCTCTTCGAAAGGATAAGGTTGGGAATGTGTTTTCCAAATATGTTGGTACTCAAATTGGTGTCAAGAAAAGCACCATTTGGGTTGTCAAACCTATTGTGACTAATCTCTTAGAGCATCTCCACCGGCGCGCCCAAAACAGCGTCCGACAACATTGCCGGGCAGGCGCTGTTGGGCGCGCCGGCAAGCGTTGCCGCGTTTTGGGAGCGCCGCGCCCCACCGGTCGCTTCCAATAGGATTTTGAGGGGAAAAAAGACTGTGGGAACGAAACTGTCGATATTTCATTAAATTGGAAGGACATTTAACAAACTTAAACGAAATTCGACAAACTTAAACGGAATTTAACTAAATTCGAACTAAGCCCTAAACCCTAGATCTAGCAGCGGCGGAGGAAGGCACTCGAGAAGGAAGCTAGTCGACGATGATCTTTGGCTCGTGAGGAGGAAGTTTCATCTGCGTCGCCGCCGCTGAGAGTTCTGGTTTCGCCCGCGGCGGCTCCGGCCTTGAGGAACGTCTCCATTCCCTCCCACTCCGGATCACTGTCGCCACCGCCGTCGTCGAGCGTGGTGGGGTTTGATCTAGCAGCGGCACAGGGAAGCCTCGATGGCCGCCTGCATTCCCTTCCACTCCGGCTCACCCCAGTCACCGTCGCTGTCGTCCGCCCCCTATGCGGGTGCCGGGGCAGGGCCCGGTGCCGCTGGTGCCGCAAGGGGAGGTCGGGTATCTCGGGGTCGGGGGACGCGGCCTGGCGCTCTTGATCGGACTGGAGCCACTCCGGTGGTGGCTCGTCCATGCCTCGGAGTAGGAAGAAGGAGCCACGGCGCGCCTCGTGCTCCGCGTCGATCACGGCGTCCCAGTATGGCACCGAAATGGAGTAGAAGGGGTCTGCGCGCTGCTCAAATGGCAGGTCCCTCCACTGCCGCTGGATGTACTCGAGGCGGGGCCTGCCACTCAGCGCCGGCGCCACCGGCACCTTGACGGCGTTGAGCACCCACCCCGGTGGGAGCACAAAGCCGTCTGGCACCGGTATTTTGTGCCGGCGGTAGACCTCCTCCTCCGACATCGTCGCGCAGGGAGCACGGCGCGGGAAGAGCTACAATCACCTCGTGGTGGTGCTCGGGATGAACTGCCCTGCTCGGGGCGACGGTGCGGCTTGAAGAGGTCCGCCTCGCGCCACGCTGCGAGGCGGCACGCCTGGGACGCGTTCCACTCCTCCTCCTTGCGACGCATCTCGTGGGCGAACGCCTGGTTCATCATCTGGTCCTCCTGGAGGAGGCGTTGCTGCTCGAGGTGCTCCTCGCGGCGCTCGGATGCCCTCGCGGCCCTGGCGGCATTGGAGCGTGCGCGCCGAACACGACATTCCGTGGCCATGTGCTGGCGGCGGATGCCCTCGTCGGCGCTCTGCTCCGGTCGCGGCTTGCGGCTGCCTGGCATGGTAGCTAGCTAGGGTTTCTATGGGAGATGTAAGTTTGAAAAGTGTTGTGTGGAGAGGAGAGTCACGCTGGGCGCCGTTTTAAAGCCGGCGGGGAGCGGAGGAGGCCGGTCGCCGCATTAACACCGCCCACCGGTACGTCTGTCACAAGCATTGACGCCGACAACACGTGCATGCCATCGCCTGACCTTCCGGTGCTGCGCTCGACGCGTCGCGCGCGTCGTCTGTTCCCGCCAGGGGAACCATTGCATCATTAAAACGGACATATCTGCCACAATAAATCCCCTGACCAGCCATTGTGCGGCTGACAAGACGGTCCCGTGTGTCAGGATCCGATGTGGCTCGCGTTGCCGCGGTTGCCGGCGCGCCCGCTTGCGTCCCTAGAACCTGGGCGCGAAGCGGGGTTGCCGGACGTTCTTTCGAGACGTGCCGACAACTTTTTTGGTAGTGGGCGCGCCGCTGGGGGGGGGGGGGGAATTTGGTGCCGGCGCGCCCAAAATGTCGATTGGGAGGAGTTGGGCACGCCGGTGGAAATGCTCTTAGGACCCAACTTGGTTGGGGACCAACAAGTTAAAACTTGATCAATAGGTGTTGTTGGAGGGCATTGGAGACTTGGCTACATCATGAAGAAGTAAGGGATCTTCATCAATTATATTATTTCAAGCCAAGTCATTTGGATTATATTGTTCTATCTCATATCTTATGTTCCTCCTTGCGGTAACTTGTATTTAAAACATATATACACTAAAAGTTGCTTGCACCCTTGCATGTGTTAGGTTTTGTACCTTGCTAGTGTTTGTATGTGTTGTGCTCTCTAATTACTTATCTTGAGTAATCAAGTATGTGTATGTTGGTTTACACACCATTTACTTGTGTTGAGCCTTATTGGTTTTATTTGATATCTTATCAATTTGGCTCTCTTTTTGAGAGATTAATGGACTATCCCATTTTGGGGGAGTAATATGCTTTGTGCACTTCACACTTCTAAAAATGTGTATACATGAGGAATACCACTTAGTGGTGATATATCAATATTAACTACTCTCTATGTGGTATGTCATTCTCATGAGAAAATCAAATTCTATAATGTCCATTAATTGTCTCTAATTGATTTTATTTGCCTCTTGTTAAGAAAATTGGAATATCACATTATGGGGGAGTAATAAGCTATGTGCATATTACAAGCCTAAAAAATGTGAACATGTGAGGTATTGCCACCTAGAATTGATATTGTCGATTATCTTATTCCTATGTGGCATGTTGCTCAAACAAGTTCCATATTTGCTTTAATGACTCTTATTTGTTCACTCTCTTTGGATCTTGTTTGTGATGGACGTTCTTGGTACGGCTTTCCCCAAATATATTTGCATATATTTTTTTGGGAAACCGATTGCTTCAAGATACTCTTTGTAGTTGCTTTCATGATCGCGTGAATATTTGAAACTATCAAGAATATCTATTTATCTAAGCATGGCTTTTCAATCTTATTCTTTGTCATATGCTTATTTTATTGTGAAGTTGATCTTGTGTTTCATTCCTATATACCACCGAGAAATATCTCTATATACTCCTTGTCCATGACAAGTGATACTCATAATTGTGGTGGAATTTGTAGACCATATTCACTTTGTCTCTTGCTTTGAATTGCCTTAATTTTATTGCCAAGGATTTGGTTTGATCTAACTCCTTTTATCTTTCTTGTATCTTTTGGATCCTTGTTGCTCTACTCAAAATTTGTTTTGTGCTTTCTTTAGTTAGGAAAAGCAATGATCTCATTCTTGTGCATTTACTCTCAAAGTCATGCTTCTAGATAATGCACTATTCTTGGGGAAGCTATCCTACATTGAGTAGAACTTCATTCTTTAAATTGGTATTGTATCTTATTGCTTTCCTTGAACATGACTAGTGTTTGAATAATATATATGGAGAGTGATGATCTCATTTATGTGTATTTTGTATTCAAATGCAAGATCATAAATAACGCACAAATCTTTTGGGAGCAATCCTATATGCTTTTGAACATTAGTTGTCTTCAATTGATATTTGATCCCGATGACGTGTCTCCTTGGAAGACAAACATTTTTCGTCTTGGTACTTTGTGCCATCATGAAAAGTGTAGAGAATTTGGTTTATTTCTTGATGGTATTTTCTTCAATGGGTATCTTACTTTCATTTGGTATCTTTTCAAAGTGGTATCTTCAATCATGTGTTGATTTTGGTCTTTGATATAATTTGGACAATTTCTTTTTTTGTCACACTTGTGTGTGCTTTTTGGTTTAATTGGTGTTTTGTCTAGATTGCATCTCGTTTGGTTCTTGAAAGTCTTGTGCATGCATATTCACTTTGTATAGCTTATGGCATGCTTACTTTCATTTATCCAATATATAGGATAAACTCCATCAAATCCTAAATGGCTAAGATGTGCATGAAATTCAATTTCATATCAATATGCACATATTTATATGGAGTTTGTCCTACATATTGTAGTTGCTCTAACTACTTTGGACCCAATGAGTTTGGGTACCATTTTGTACTTGAATTTGTTTTAGGTACATTGGCGATGCATTGGAAGCTTGTCTCATTTACAAGGAAGGTGTTGTCACCATGTGCTTATTGGAGTGATACGTCCATTTTGCATCACTATTTTATATCATAATTTGTCATTATCTATCCTTATATTTCATATTAATACATGATACTTATGTTATTTTGCCTTATTTTGCATGTTTGATGATTATTGGGAATTATCCTTCCGGAGTCAGGTTTCTGCTGGAAAAAGCGTCGTCAAGTCAGCATATCAGCGGAACTCCAAAAATCACGAAACCAATTCTGGGGTCTTATAATGTTAGATGCCGGAGGCAGCCAAAAGGAGACAGCCAGGTGGGCCAGGTGGGCCCCACGCCACACCTGGGCGCGGCTGGCCTGTGGGTCGCGCCCAGCTATGGCGTGGCCACCTGGGTCCACCCCCCAGGTTGTCTCTTCGCGTATATCTGCCTCCCGAAAACCTAAGCACGGGGGGGGGGGGGACGTCCACGAAATATTCTGCCGCCTCCACGGGACGAAAACCACCGAGAGAGAAAGAGCTCTCTGGCAGGGAGATCCTGCCGGGGAAATTCCCTCCCGGAGAGGGGAAATCATCGCCATCGTCATCGTCATCACGCTGGACTTCATCGGGATCATCATCACCACCATCCACTGCGCCATCACCATCATCTCCACCGACTCCACATCCATCTTGCTGTAACATCTAGGGTTGTACCTTGTCTAGTTCATTGGGGAGACTCTCCCGGTGTTGATTACTTCTTGTTATTGATGCTATTGAGTTTGTTTGGTGGATTAGTGTTCATGTCCAGATTGTTATTCATTGCCATATCATCTCTGATCATGATCCATATGATGTCTTGTGAGTAGTTTGTAGTTCTTGAGGACATGGGGAAGTCATGTTACTAGTAGTGAAATAATGCTGCGTTAATATTTAATGGTTTGATATTTAAGTTGTGGTGTCATTCTTCTAGTGGTGTCATGTGAACGTCGACTACATGATACTTCACCTTTATAGGCCTAGGGGAATGCATTGTGTACCTAGCTTGCTAGTTGAGGGGTTGCCGGAGTGATAAAAACCTGAACCCCCGTTAGTAAGATAGTGCACGAGGGAGCATAGGGTCTCAGAGTTTAAAGCTGTGGTTAGATTTATCTTAATTACTTTTCTGCATTCGCGGATGCTTGCAGGGGTATAATCACAAGTGCGTATTAGTCCTAGGAAGGGCGGTGCATTAGCATAGATTCACCCACACAACACTTATCAAAACAATGAAGATTAACCAGTTGCACGAAGCGAAAGCACTTGACGAAATTCCATGTGTCCTCAGGAACATTTGTCTCTTATAAGCAACACACTCGGCTTGTCCTTTGCACTCAAAAGGATTGGGCCACTCGCTGCATTTGTTGCCGCGCTCGTTTATTTACTTGCACTGTTTTTACCTGCTATTTCGAATACTACTGAAAACCTGTCTGCTAGTTTTTACAGTGAATTCTTGATCAAAACTACTTGCCAGCACCTTCTGCTTCTCGTTGGGTTCGACACTCTTATTTATCGAAAGTACTGCGATACACCCCCTATACTTGTGGGTCATCATGGAGCCAAGCTTGGATGATCGTGACCTCTTATCTTCTACATCACCAATGCTATCTCGGTAACAAGTATCTACCTCATGCATATACTTCTAGCTTTCAACTTTGTGTAGGTTGTATCTTGGCGTAAATCTCTTTAGTTGCAATTGATGTGGTTCTTGCAAAGTGCCTATCAAAACATCTTTATTGCAAATATGAGCAAGCCGGGATTTTCCCTTTGTGATACTTGTTATCTTTCTCGGAGCATCTCAACTATCTTTTTTCCCTTGTGGATATTTTTGATGCTATGATGAGATTGTGTTGGAAGTCCATCTATATCCTTTAAGATAAAATTGAGCTTTGTGCTATGCTTCTAAGCAACGATCTTATTGGTGTATTTATAACTTCCTCTTGGTTATCATGTTCTCTACCTTAGTACCTATTTTGTGTGTGCATGTTTCTTTGTGGACGTACATGTTCATGATTGGTGTCTACTTAGAAACTTATACACATGAGAGTAGTTACATCTTTAATCGATATCCCAAGACCACCCTTTTGTTGATTTTGATTCTTTGGTGGTTTCTAAAAGGCACGAGCTTTTCTTTTCATTTGGTATCCCTTTTCCATCTTAATAAGCTTGTGGACCTATTTGCCATATCTTCTTTGAGTTATGTGTATGGGAAAGATATGATATGCATTATGTGCCTCATATATTGAAAGACTATGTTGATGCTTACGCTCATCTTGCATTAGTCTCCTAAAATGTCTTTTCGTCACACCTATCTCTTTTCGGTTGAGCAAGTCTTTATTTGTCGTTTCTTTATCTTGTTGCTCAACATTTGTTTGTTGCAAGTTGTATTGCTTCTTTTTCCATCTATGCTCTCTTGCACTTATTTGTGTTCAAAATTATCTAGGATGGAGTGAGTATTCCATGTTGTGCACACCATATAAAAGTGCAAATCCTACTTTGTGCACGTACCTTGGGGAGCTCCCTCTTGATTTTTTTAACACTTGGTTGATCTTATCATAATATCTTCTTGTGTCCAATTGTTCTTTCGGATCCTTTGATTTCTTGCCTCTTTTGTTGAGATATCTTTCACTTTGCTATTTTGTTGCAATCCTTGGATTCTCAATATAGTTTGATTTTCTCCTATTATTGATCAATGGCAATGTCCATTTGATTCTACTCATTTTTATGAGACAATTTAAACTCACGGAGGAACTCTCACTATGTTGGCCTTCCGAAGCTTTTTACCCATATCAGCAATTGTTGCCAATGGGGGAGAAGTTTTGGAGGGTTTAAGAAATTTGGCTATATACTTTGATTGGTTCTTATGTATTTGCATTTCTTGCCTTCGCATTTGTTGCTTGGTTTTGTATATAATGAAAAATCCACCACCGGTAATGGTTGACAATATATGCAATGAATTCATGTTCATACACTTGTGCATAAATTGTGGGGAGTTTGCTCTATATATGTTGTTGGACTAACATCACATACTTTTGTAGTATTTGATGTTAGTACAATTGGTTCTTGCTCGTTAATTTACATACTATAAACCCTCTCAAAAGAGATTGTCACCAATTACCAAAATGGGGAGATTGAAAGTGCATTTTCCCTCATGTGTGGTTTTGGTAATTAATGACAATCTCTATGGACTAATGTTTTCATTAAGATATCCTTATAGATCTTGTCCATGGAAAAGATTGGAGTTCATGTGTTGGACTCTAAAAGATTATATGATGACCAAGGTTCTATCCAAGGGTTTATATGAAGAATGGTCATCTAGAGTCGAGCTTATTGCAAGCATGGCTTGGAAAAGAAGATTGAGTGAACATTCATGTTTATCTCCAAGACATCATATACATCAAGAGAAGAAGATGAAGTGCAAGTGGATACATGAAGACGGAGCTTAGCAAGGCTCTCCCGTAATGGAGTATGGGAGAGTATTTGAAGAAATCTTCATCAAGCATGTGCTAGCAAGCACAATCAAGAAAGGTGTTCCAACTTGAGGGAGTCAAGATCGTCATCATCTAGCTCAAGTGGAATGTACAAGGCAAAGGTATGATCTTGATAGGTTTTCTATGTTACCGGTCTCATGCTTTTGGGGAGACTGGGTTATAGGATAGACGGCGTACTATCAAGAGGGGCTCTCAAGTGAGTAACTTGATCGCATCTTTGTGTAGAGCACAAACCTTTGCATACTTGGCATCATCATCTTTCTTGGTTCTTATTTGGCTTTTCTCCTTGTTGGTTTTGGTGCGTGTCGTGATCTTCATGACAATCCCAAGTTTTTCGAAAACGGATTTTGTTTGGAAAACATGTTGCGTTTTTGTGTTGGAAATATTATCGGTTTATCCTTGAGGAAATTTCCACATCTTCCCATGTGTGGTAACTTAACTCTATTTATGGTTCTTAATATTTCCAACAAAATTGGTTTCACCTGATATGGAGTTCGAACGAAAAAGTTATTTGCAGTTTTCCTATTAAATTCTGAAGTTTCTGGTGGCCGGCCTCGGATGCCGGCCTAGCCGGGCTGGCTGCCCCTCAAGGCCGGGTGCCTCGGGTACCTAGCCGGCCTCCAACTCCAAGCCGGCCTAGGCCAGGCTCAAGGCCGGTGGCCTCGGGTGCATGGCCGACCTCAGACACGCTTGGCTGGCCTAGGCCGGCCCCTCGAAGACCAAGGCCGGGCCTCTCTGGTCGTCTCCCGGCCTCCAACTTTTTTAGGCCGGCCTAGCCGGGCTCCAAGGACGGGCCCTCGCAGGAAGACAGGATACCCCTTCAACGGTCACTTTTCTTCCACCCTATAAAAGGGGGTTGTCTTCTACCTTTAGATGAAGTCACTTGAAGCTTTCCACTTTCTCTCTCCTCCATTGTTGATCTTGGAAAAGCTTGCCTCCTCTCAATCCCTCCCATGATTCTTACATATCTTTGAGGGAAAAGTAAGAGGAGATCTAGATATACAATTCCACCAATCCATATCTCCTCTAAGTGAGGGGAACCTAGTTGATCTTGGAGTTCTTGATGTTTCTCCTCCTTTGTTCTTCCTCTCTTATTCCCCCATTAGTATTTGTTGTTGTGTTGGAATTTGAGAGTGAAGGATTTGAGCACTTGTGCTCTTGCCATTGCATTGTTGCATCGGTTTGTGCTCTCCACGAGAATTCGTGAAGTGAAAGTTTGTGAGCTTGTTACTCTTGGGTCTTTGGACCCTAGACGCTATTGTTGTGGTTGAGACCTTTTGTGGTCACTTGTAGCCATCCGGAAGTCCCCAATCCAGTTGTGGGTTGTGCCCCGGGTTGTTGTTGTAAAGGCTCCGGACTCCGCCTTGAAGGATTCCGATAGTTGAAGGTGAACCAATCCTTTGTGGTGTGGTTCATCGGAGAAGAAGGTAAGCCTGGTGTGGCGTTGAGACCAACCTGTTGTGGTGGTCTCACACCTCTCCAACGAGACGTACTCCCTAAAAATGAGGAACTCGGAATACATCCTCGTCTCCTCATGTCTCAGTTATTTCTATACCCGAGCTCTTTACTTATGCACTTTACATTGTGATAGGCTTCGTGCTTGAAGTCTTATATCTTGCTATCACCTTGTTGCTTGTCTTGCTTAGCATAAGTTGTTGGTGCACTTAGTTGAGCCTATTATATTTAGTTTGTGTGCCTGATAAGTTAAACGCTAGTTTTATTCCGCATTTATCAAGCCTAAACCGAAAAAGTTTTAATCGTCTATTCCCCCTCTAGGCGACATCCTTGTCTTTCAAAGATTGGCCGTGTAGGCCACTTAGGATACCAAATTAGGTATTTTAGATACAATGATATATTTCCTCTTATGTTGTGATGATAAATTATTCAAGATATTGTATTTGTTAGGTAAGACGTTTCTTTCCAATTTATAAACACTTATTTGTGGATGCGGCAAAACAATTGTTCGAGAAATCCCTGTTCTCTTGGATTTGGCGAAACAACATTGTGAAAATTCTAAATTTTTTATGTACAAGTAATCTTAGCTCCCCAACTCATATGTTCCGATGTGAACACCATTGAAAGTTTGTTTTACTTAAAATGAGCATGAATGTGTGTTCTAACTTCATACAAGATTGTGCCGAAAAATTATGTGTTGCGGTATTTGAAAATTGGAAGTGCTCTGAAAAACTTTCTTTGAGACTTGCACTGTTTCATGAGAGCATCTCTAAGAGCATTGCTATATTGGATTTGCATATATTGGGTATAGCAAGAGGAGAGAGAATGTATAGCAACCCTAAACAAGTTTTGCTCCAAGAGCATAACTATAAAATTTAGCAATTCACTCAATGACATGTGGGGACTGCAGAGGCAGCGGGGCCAGCATGTATCCTGGGGGCTGCGTAGTCCAAATGTCAATGGGTTGAAAAGATGTAGATGAGCACAAGTAGTAGAATTTGGTTTTGGATTTGCATATTTGCCAACCGAGAGCCAAAGGCTATCAGGATTGGTAAAATTTCCGAATAGAGTACCACTTGTACAAATGCTTTTGGAGTAACTATTTTAGTCTAACTGGTAAAATTTCAATTTTGCAAATTTGGGGGCAAATATATGGGAAGTGTTCAGAGTTCAGAGGCGAAGCGTCCAACTCGAACACGACCCTTGCACAACCCGCCGGCTCTTTTCCCCTCATCCAGAACCCGGCGGCTCACTCGCCCCTTCCGGAAGCTCCAAACCTGCCACTGCTAGGGATGACGCGCGCCGCTGCCGCTAGCCTGCGCGGCCTGGTCGGCATTGCAGCGGCGGGCCGGCGGGAGGTGAGCGCCTCCGTCCAGGGCCGGGGCGCGTCGCCCGGGTGGCGCGGGTTCCGTGCCGTGGCCCCGGGCTCCGGGGGCTGGACGACGCCTGAATCCCCCTCTTCGTCCTCGCCGGCTCTGTCGCGGTGCGGCGAGGCGGCGGGAAGCGCGGTGCTGCGTGGCTTGATTAGCGGCGGCTTCGAGAGGTAATTTTATGGTCATATTCTCGCCTAGTGATGGGTTAATGCCAATGTGCGTGTTCATGGAAAGCCATGGTTGATGCCTACTTCTAGATCATCAGTACATGCTTACAGGCGGGAATTTTATCTGGACTTGTGGTACCGCCAAGAGCTCCAGTAACAAACATGAAACACTTATTCTGAAGTGTGTGATCGAAAATAAGACGCAATCCATTTATGCTTCAGCAGCTTCTGAAACATCTTGCATAGTAGATGCCACGCTATTTCATTGCGAATACTTCTAAAAATACACACAAGTTTACCTTCTGGCCATTAACCTCTAGGTAGCTTGTACGCGCTATTACATTTACTTCACGTGCTCATGATCCTTTGTTATGTTAGAGGTTGACATACTATTTGGATCGATATCCTTCCTTAACAAAGCCTTTTGTCCCAAACAAGTTGGGGTAGGCTAGATATGAAACCCTGTCACGAGGACTTCTCAGGAGGTCACCCATCCTGGTACTACTCTCGCCCAAATGGGTTTCATATCCATGGGACTGGCTAGTTTTTACGTTGGCTCGCCAAGCCTATCACAACCCTTAGATATGAAACCTTTCATGAGGACTTTCCAGGAGGTCACCCACCCTAGTACTACTCTCGTGGGTTTCATATCCACGGGACTGGCTAGTTTTTACGTTGGCTCGCCAAGCCTATCACAACCCTCCTCCTTTATCCGGGCTTGGGACCGGCTATGCCTAGAAGACATAGGCGGAGTTATACTATTTGGATCGATATAATATAAACAATTTGTTGGCAGTGAGGATGGTAAGCTGAGCTGTGGATACTCAACTTTTAAGGGGAGGAGACCTACTATGGAGGATCGCTATGACATAAAGTTTGCTAAAATCGAGGGACAGACAGTTAGCCTGTTTGGTGTATTTGATGGTATTGTATTTAAACTTGCTCTCATTATGTTGTGATTCCTTGTCTACCATGTTTATGTTTACAAAGATTTGGTATAATAGGCCATGCAGGAGCACTTGCGGCTGAATATCTGAAGGAACATCTGCTTGACAACCTTATGAAGCATCCTCAGTTCCTGGAAAACCCAAAGATTGCTCTGAGTAATGTGTTTTTCCTTCTGTTTGGCTATACCATTTTGCATAGTAAGGCCCTTCCCAGTGGCACATAATACTTATCTTCTTATCATTTTTATTACTTTTGCAGAGACGACCTTCCTGAAAACTGATGCTGATTTCTTAGAGTCAGTATCCATTCCTTATAGGCAGGATGGTTCGACAGCTTTGACTGCTGTGTTGGTAGGTGACCAATTATATGTTGCAAATGTTGGCGATTCACGTGCTATTGCTTTAAAAGGCGGCAAAGGTAATTTTCTCTTACCGTATTGCTTTCTTAGTAAGCTTCCTTCTTTCTGTTATCCAATACCACTAACAGCTACCGATGTTTAGTATACCCTGAAACTCTCTTTCATCCAGTGGCTAGATATCCTTGTACTGTAAGTATAGTAGATTTAAACTTTCTTACTTTAAAAGGAGGCAAAGTTAATATTTTTCTGATCTTGTTGTTTTGTTAGTAAACATCATTCTTTCTGATATCCAGTACGACTTATAGCCAGTTGCTACCAATGCTTAGTATACCCTGAAACTCTTTGTAGTTCAGTGGATATCATATCCTTGTACTGTAGTTAATAGTAGTTTCAAACTTGCTTAAATTATATTTTCTAGAGGTTGGGCATGTGTCTTCTGAGACTCAGTAATCAAAGGAGTGATTATTTGTTTTTACTGCTGGCAAGGAATGAAAACTACTATGGCCTACTAAAAATTATAAAGTGTTCACCTCAGATTTCTTAATTCATTCGTGCGTGCATACTTTGTTATGTTGCTATATTGCACAAACTGTGAACACTAATTATTGTCTGGTTTTTTCTTTAACCATGGAGCATATAACAAGACATGTTTATTCCTATATTTTCTAGCTATTCCACTCTCAGATGACCATAAACCTAACAGAAGAGATGAGCAAACGAGAATTGAGAATGCTGGAGGTAGAGTTAGTTATGACGGTAAGAGTTCCTAATCTTTATAATGATTTTTTTATATCTGCCAGCTTCAGCTTAATTCAATGTGGGAACTAGACAAAATCAAGCTTATTACCTCAAGGCAACTATTTTTTTGAGGCAACAGGGAGCTTTAAGCCACCTGAATTTTTTCTTATTCAAATCCAAAAGTTAAAATGTTGACACTACACAACTAATTATGTGCATGTCTAATTATTTTCTGTCCTATTTTTCTAATAATTGAAGGTTCTTTACAAGCAATGTATAATTATTGTTTGTTCTTCTGTTTCCATACGAGTTCTTCTGCAGGTTATACTTGGAGAGTTGATGGAATTCTGGCAATGTCGCGTGCATTTGGCAATCGGGGACTGAAGAAATATGTTGTAGCAGAACCTGACATTCAGGTATCTAATATATGTTCGGTTCCGCATTAATTCCCTGTCCCTTAAAACATTAATTAGCTCAGTAATTCAATGTTTATCGAGGAAGGACCTGCACAATATCCATTTCCATTCAGATGAGGAATAATGAATACCCACTTTACGGACCATTAAACTGAATAGAAATGTCGAAAACCTATAATGGAGCCCAAGCTACATGGAGCTCTTTTTTTGAAAATTCGAAATCGACATTTTTAAGTTTCCAAAATTCGCGAAAAATTCCCGGATGTAGATATTGTCAAGATCGACAATCATGCAAATTGTCAACTCCAAATTCGTTGTATTTTGGGCTGCACAAAAAATATAAACGGGTTGATCTGGATGGGGAAGAATACAGTTTCAAAAATTCGAAATATCCCCTGATTTGTCTTTTTTATACAGCCCAAAATATAACTAATTTGGAGTTGAAAATTTGCAGCATTGTAGATCTCAGCAATATCTAGATCTGGGATTTTTTTTCGCGATTTTTGGAAACTTAAAATATCGATTTCGAATTTTCAAAAAAACAGGCTCCATGTAGCTCAGGTTCCAAAAATCCACTCAGAAATGTCGAGTACCTACTTTAAGGACCATCATCCTGAATAGAAATAGATTTCCTGCAGTGTTTCACAAGCTGTCAAGCTGTACATTCAGCCCGTCTAATCAAACACTGCTGTTTACTGATTGATTTTGTTGAGTCAAGCAGTTGAAATTTTGTAGTTATCCTGTAAATTTGTTCAATGATGGTAGTAGATTCGTGTTACGACCTATACTGCAGTAGTGCAGTACTGAAGTTACAACTTCAATCTGGGCATCAATATTGCTCCTACAACTGGAAGGGCACTCCTGTCTATCACAGTCTACCATAGGAACTTGTTTCGGTGATAGGAGAAGCGTTCTTTTGTGGAATCTTGTTTCTTCTTCTTTGTTTTTGGGAGTTTGAAAAGTGGGAAGGGCTACATCAATTTTGTGTGAGAAAGAACGAACTCATTTTCCTGGTATTTTAAGTGGGAAGTGAAAGAGGTGTCGGATGAAATGAAGATCGAAGGTTAAGCCATGTTCTAATAGTAATAGATGATATTGCTCTGATTTTGTTGTGGGGCATGTTGAAAATAATTATCTGGTGTAACTACCATACGAGCTGCTTGGCAAGCCTTCAGGAATTTGCTATTGCTGAAGTTGTTTTTTTCTAGAGAGGCATGTCAACACGTAGATATGCAGATTACTTGGCAATAACGATAACCAACACTGTCACAATATTCTGCTTGTATCTTTGAACAGTAAAGTAACAACGGTATTCGTCATATGCTACAGTTTATTTTAAGAACGCTTAATTGTGAAAAAAGGACAAAAGGCCTCAAGCAGATAACAGAACTTCACTGGTAGTGGTCTGTTTTGAAGTTTATTTAGATTCTCCAGCTTCTGAAATGCAGGAACCGTTAGTAATGTTCTACTGTTAACACAACTTCACTGAAGGTCTTTCTGTTGGTTAGGTGTCACTTGCTCAATCTTACTGGTGTTCTACTGTAAAAAAATTCAGGAAGCAGAGGTCAACAGTAATTGGGAATACCTGGTTCTTGCGACAGATGGTCTTTGGGATGTTGTGCAAAATGAGGTACGGAGTATCTATTTTAACACGTACCTATTTTAACACACACGCGCACACGCACACAAATATTAGATGTGGTGAACACGGTCTTCCATAAGAGAGGTGTTTTGGCTCCCGGGTGCATATGCTTCTGATATATGTTTCAAAATTAAAAAAAATGAAAACACTTCAAAAAAATCTGAAAACAATTAGGCACAAAGATATAGAAGTGTTCAACATTTCGTGATTTTTTTGGAAAAAATAATATTTTCTGCGCTCTCTGCAAAAAAGACAAAATCTGTGCTTTGAAAAATGTATTTTTAAATCTCATTTCGGCCACAGATTTTGTCTTTTTTGCACAGACCAGATAAAGTTTCATTTCCTTCCGAACTTTTGCACGGATGTTGAAAACTTGTATATGTTTGTGCCCAAAAAATTCAGATTTTTTCGAAGTGTTTTCATAATTTTTTTAATTTTCAAAACTATAACAGGACCATATGCACCCGGGTGCCAAAGTGAATTTCTGGTCTTCCATATCATTTTTACACATCTCATTTGGTCCATTGCTAATCAGTGTTTTATGTCTTCTGCCAACAAGGATATTATTTCACTTGTAGGAGCAACAGACGGGACTGAGGCAGTGGCCATGAAGCTGACGGAATTGGCCCACTCTCGGCACAGCTCAGATAACATCACATGCGTCGTGGTGCGATTTCACCATTGAAAACGGTAGAATATCGTTCCAAAAAAAAAATATACGTACAATGTACTGATGGTGGCGAAAGTTTTGTTACACTTGATATCCTGAAAGTACGTTTCCTCTGATCTGTAGCTTGTGTAACGTACAATACTTCGACAGCTATGTAAGAGTGTTTCTTCTAGGAAATGTGTATATCTGTTTTCTAGTGAAATTGCATCATATCCGTTGGGACTTGGGACATGATACATCATATCCGATTTTTCCACTCCTAACTTTATCTTCCTTTCCCTCTTGAGTCTCCCGTGAGTTCCTGCCGCGTCTCCTCTCTCCCTCGCTCGCTGCCAGCTGGAGTTGGGGGAGGAGGGGGTCCGCGCCCTGTACATGGTAGGTGTAGTTTGTACATAGTAGGTGTAGTTTGTAGGGTGTCTGGGCTATAGTGGACTTCTTTTTCTTTTTCGGCTGATCTAGTCTAATCCGAGGTGCTTCTTCCGAAGATCCTGCGTAGCGTCCACGCGAACTCGTGCTCGTCCACCGCGGCTTGGAGGCGTGTCGCAGCACGGGAGTGCTTTGTCTGTCGCGGCTGAGGCGGCCCTGAGCTCGTCATCGGCTTGCTGGGTCCTCTGCATGGCCGATAGGATGTGCTCCATTAGCACGTCCCAGCTGCAGCCACCAGAACCTCTGCCTCTACAAGTGACGACAACCTCCCCATCCGGCATCAGAGACAGCTCGTACGTGTCCTTGTCCTCCTCCGACGTCTTCCTCCTCTGGCCATGGGTGCAACCCGCTTCCGCGTTGTGCGAGGAGAGGGGGGGGGGGGGGGGGAGGGGGGTGGGGCAGTGGCGCGTCACTCCTAGACGCGAGCCCGATCCACCGACGCCCTCGAAGCTGGCCACGCTTGTACGAGGCTGCCGAGCGGCGACGTCGGGCCTTCACATCCTCACCCGAAGGCACACGACCTCCATCGCGCCTGCCGTGCTCGCCAGTGCTGCGCATGGAGGAGCCGACCATCTCTCTGAAGTTACGGACGTGAGATGTGCGGCGGAGCTCGAATAATTGCTCGCTGGAGATTATCTAACCTAGTGGCGGCGGGAGACGAAACGCGACTGAACTATCGGGGAGTGGAACCCTAAATGACCCCATATCGAGTATATAGCGCCGGAGCCGCCGCTTATCCGAAATGCGGTTCTGTTAGGGCAAAAAAAAAACAGCGCACCTCGGCCGGAATTTTCCAATCCGGGGGACTTATCGGGATCCGCTAGATGCTCTAATCACAGCCAAACCGAACAGGCCCTGAGGGAGATTTTCATTCCTCCTGGAAGACAACTGTTGATATCTGAAAAATCGGACGGCTAGCAGAGCTCACCAAAATCAAAGCCTCTCAGTCAATTAGTAGTAGTGCGCCCTCCTCCGAACCTGAACCTAAACCCCCAAATCCCAGAACACGCCGCCGTCTCGCTTAAACCCTAAGCCCGACCCCGCGCCTCCGCCATGGGAGGCCGCCTCCACCTGCTTGGCTTCCTCCGCCGCGTGGCGGCCGCCTCCGCCCACCGTGCCGACCCTCTCTGCCACCTGCCCCCGCTCCCGCCGCGAAATGGCGCCGCCGTCCCCATCAGCACCCGATTCCTCTCCTCGCGCGCCGCCGGCGCCTCGAAGAGCCTGATCGACGACGAGGCCGACCTCAGCGACTGGGTCAGCGACCTCAAGACCGACTCCTTCCACCTCGGAGTCAGCAGCGGCGACGAGGGCGACCGCAGACCCGCTACCTCCAGAGGGGGCCGAGGAAGAGGGAGAGATTCGGGGGGCCCGCCTTCGAGATCGAGGTTTGATGACGGTGATTTTGGCGGCGAGAGGCGTGGCCGTGAGTTTGGCGGCGAGAGGCGTGGTGGTCGGTTCGGCGGCGACAGTCGTGGTGGTCGATTCGGCGGCGATAGGCGTGGTGGCCGATTCGGCAGTGATAGTCGCGGTGGTGGCCGGTTCGGCAGTGATAGTCGCGGTGGTGGCCGGTTCGGCGGCGATAGGCCTGGCTCTGAGCGAAGGGGAGGGTGGCAAGTAGTGATCTCAGTGGTGATGATGATGAGGCTGGGTTTGGTTCTGCGAGGGGAAGGCGAGGCCAGGGAGGGATGTCTTCGGGATTTTCACAGAGAGGAGGGAGGGGAGGTGATTTTGGTGATGATGCTGGATTTTGGTCTGCTAGGGGGCAGCGTGGCAGGGGCGGGAGGGCATCCGGTATGTCACACAGGGGAGGGAGGTATGGTGATTTGGATGAAGAAGAATCTGGGTTTGGGTCTCCCAGGGGAAGGCGAGGACGTGGTGGAAGGGACTCTGGTTTGTCACGCAGACGAGGCAGGGGAAGTGATTTGGATGACGACGAGGATGACAGTGGGGAAGAAGTTGGTTTTGGGTCTCGCAGGGGCAGTCGGGGCCGTGATGGAAGGATGTCAGGTTCTTCAAGCAGAGGAGGCAGGAAAATTGATTCAGAGGACGACGAGGAGGACACCGATGATGCAGTTGAGTTTGGAGCTCCTGGTGGAAGACATAATCGTGGTGGGAGAGCAGAGAAGATGGGAAGTTTGGGATCACGTAGAGGAGGTAAAGTGAGGGGTGGGAAAATGTTTGATCTTGGTTCGTCAGAGAGTGATAGCGAATCAGGGGAAGTTGACGAGGATGATGAGCCATCAGGCTTTGAGGATGATACCTCTGGTGATGATGGTGGCGAGGAGGATTTGGTGAATAGTGCAACTAAGGACGCCATGTCTTTTGAGTCAGTTCAAGGAGAGCCAGTTGAACAGGAGGGTGTGGTGGGCACAAGAGGCACTGGAGGTGGTGATTCGTATTTGAGTCAGACAAGGTAGCTCTTGCTCAAGTTTTCTCTAATTCAGAATTAATAGATCCTGTCATTATTATGGAGTGTTTCTCTATGTGCTGCATTGTTTTTGTGCTCTATGAAAACTAGTTACATTTTTTACTTTGTGATCATATAAGAATATTTGAGTTGTGAACTTCGCTGTACAACTGCTTGCTATCTCTTTAGCGGGTCTTTTTATTTACTTTTGTTATCGGCTAATTGTTAGTTTGATAGATAGCAGCACATTCATGCCAGTTATTACTATGCTTGGTTACCATATGCAGTTAATAAAAAAAACATGGCCAAAAAGCCTCCCATCTTTGAAGTGCAAACAAATATCTGGTTTAATCATAGTGTAACAGGTTCCACGATCCTTTGGATGTTGATGGGTTACTTGAAACTTCAGTATTGTTCTATCATCAATTCTGATAAATTCTAGGATCTTAAGGGCAGCGAAGAAAATACATCTTGTTTAGAGTCACGCTTTACTAGAACGATTTCATTTAGCTATGTTAGCTTTTTTGTACTGAAAATGCACAAAGGATGTACATTTTTAAATCATCATGATTGTCAATTGCAGTCTACTTACTTGCAACAGTGCATATGAATAACAGAGGATGGAGGTAGTGTCTATTTTCGCGCTCATGTCATAGTTTAAGTTGCTTAATGATTATGTTCTTGCTTTTTTAAGCTATTAGTTTTAAACCCCATCCTGGGTTTATCTGAAGCAGCATATGTTGATGGAAAAATATGACATTTGTAGCATAGTATTGAGGCCTTGAGGGTGCGCCAAACTGTCACATTGCTAAATTATCCGACTCTTGTACTGCTTGTGCAGCAATTATTGTATATTACAGTAGAAGTTTGTTTATATTTTTGCTGACTGTCTCTGCAGCTTGTGATACCCTGGTTGATGTAAATGATATGTTTTATGGAAACTATAGTCAGGCATGTGCTATGATCATGGTTAGATTTTATTCGCTTATTACGTCCCTACGATCTATAAGACTATAACTGGCCATCTGCATTGTTTCCAAACAGTGGCGTGCATGTAAAGTATTAAGAGCATATGTGCTGATAACGTGCCTAGCAACCTATTAACCTCTAATTCCATATCCTGTTGGATCTTCCCTCCTTTTACATCACAGGTTTGATGAATGCGCTCTTTCTCCCTTGACACTAAAAGGTGTTAAAGCTGCTGGGTATGAGCGGATGACTGCGGTTCAGGAGGCCACTCTTCCTATTATACTTAAAGGTTAACACAGTGCTGTTTGTATATGCTAAAATAGTTACGATTTTACTTTATGCAATGCATATTTTCCCCACATAGTTGTTATGACTCATGGGTTGCACAAAGGGATGGACAATATCTGCTACCACTCTCTTTATAGTCTTTTATCTTTTCAATTTCAAGCATATGCTCCCTGCACCCTGCACCTCCATTTTTCTAGTACCTGAAATAGTCATAAATTTTCGACTAGTTTTAACAACATATGTATTGATTCCTGAATTTGAGCAATTAGTTCTGAGCCTTCTGAAATCTGAATACATATAACTGAAATAATAAGTAGATAAGTTTACTGAACGTGGGGACTGAAGATGAACTTCGTGTGTTAGCAAATAAAGTTATTTTGCCAGGATAATCTGGAGATAGTGGCATAGAATAAATTTGGCAATCTGTAATTATCATCCTATATTCTTATGGGACAAGAAACACAATTTAAATCTTGAGTTGATTTGAGAGGGCGATCTGACGATATTTAGTTATGGACTATGCTTTTCGGAAATAAATGTGGAAATATGATAACTTGAATTGCATATTTTTAGTCACTGCTGACAATCTAACAAAAGCCTTTTTCTCTGTAGGGAAGGATGTCCTGGCCAAAGCAAGGACAGGAACTGGAAAAACTGTAGCATTCTTGGTGAATACCCTGCTTGAGTAGTGATTCTACTTCTGTTTACTTTTGGGGCTTTGTTAAATTTCGAATTGTAATGCATCATTGTTTTATGTTCAGCTTCCAGCCGTTGAACTTGTCTCCAAATTGCCCCCTCATGACCATGATAAGAAAAGACCTCCCATTAGTGTTGTTGTCGTGTGCCCTACACGTGAGCTTGCTGATCAGGCTGCTGTGGAAGCAAACAAACTTCTTAAATTCCATCCATCAATTGGAGTACAACTTGTAATTGGTGGTACTAGGATGGCTCTTGAGCAGAAACGCATGCATACAAACCCTTGCCAGGTGATTGGAAATAACTTGTTGAACCATCCTCGCTATTTCTATGGTCATAAGGTGTGATCTGAAAGTAATGCTAATATGCAGATTCTGGTAGCTACACCAGGAAGGCTTAAGGATCATATGGAGAACACACCAGGGTTTGCTACTAGATTGATGGGCGTAAAAATCCTTATTCTTGATGAAGCTGACCGCTTGCTAGATATGGGGTTCCGAACTGATATTGAGAGAATAGTAGCTGCACTACCCAAACAGCGTCAAACACTCTTATTTTCTGCTACAGTTCCGGATGAGGTACAGTCAGTAAACCTGTTCATCATCAGTTTATTTGGTCAACACATACTAAGTTTGCACTACTTATTGTAGGTACGTCAAGTATGTCATGTTGCCATGAAAAGAGATCTTGAATTTGTCAACACTGTTCAAGAAGGAAGCGAGGAAACACACTCGCAGGTATATTATAGACCATATGCATGTTAACTGCTTCTATACTACTTCTATCCAATATGATGCTTATTATTACCATATTCAGGTGAAACAAATGCATTTAGTTGCACCACTGGACAAACAATTTTCTATCCTATATGGTCTTCTAACGGACCATATGTCGGAAAATGTTGACTACAAGGTAATTCCATTATCGACTTTGCAGTGTCTTCTCTAGTCACCACTCTGTATTATACACAGATTAATGACAAGACAACAAATGCAGGTGATTGTGTTTTGTACAACGGCTAAGGTAACGAGTCTTGTTGCCGAACTTCTCTCTGAACTGAAGTTGAATGTACGTGAGATTCACTCCAGAAAGCCACAAAGTTACAGAACAAGGATATCAAAAGAATTCAAGGAAACAAAGGGTCTCATTCTTGTTAGCTCTGATGTGTCTGCTAGGGGTGTTGATTATCCCAATGTCACACTAGTTGTGCAGGTAACCAACCTCTTACACTGTAGTTATCCATTTGCTTTACTTATTTATTTTACAGATGAGGATTTTTTCTGCTTGCTGTTTATAACCACTCAGAAAGATCTCTATGCATGCAACTACAAATAGTTGTAACTAAATACGAGCATGCTTATCTTTGTGTCTCTTACACATCTTTGAGTTATATAAATTAGAATGCCATATCATGGTCATTGCAGTTGGGAGTTCCTTCTGATAGGGAGCAATATATCCACCGACTTGGTAGAACTGGTCGCAAAGGTAATGAGGGGAGTGGAGTCTTACTGTTGGCACCATGGGAAGAATTCTTCTTGAGAAGTATCAAAGATTTGCCCATTACAGAGGCTACACTACCATTAATTGATCTGGACACCAAGCGAAAGGTACATAGGCTCCTTCAGCATTGCACATCTTATAGTTGGTGTCTCGACATGCAATAGCAATGGCCAATGTGCATTCCTTTTCATTTATGAATCAATGATAGAGCTATTCGGGAACCGTCTGGTTCTGATTGTTTTCCCGTTGATTATTTTTATCTTTAGATGTTTTTGCAAGTTTGTGACTTTGTGTCTGTTTAATCTCCACCACATTAGCTATGAATTTCTAGAAGTAGCAAACTGAATGTAATTTTCGAGAGCCATTCCAAAGTCTTAATGGAACATAATAGGCTGAATCCAGCATATAAGTAGAAAATGTTCTTCGTCTGCGCTTGTGTAGAGGGCGGGTCCGAGGTGACGGATTAGCGAACTATATCATACATGGATGTTATACCATATATATTATCTATTTAAAGTACTTGATAAGTTGGCATGAGGCATGATGTTATGTTCCTCATTTACTTATTCTTTTACAGGTTGAGAAGGCTCTTGCACATGTGGAGGTGAAAGATAAGGAATCTGCTTATCAAGCTTGGCTTGGTTACTATAATTCAAATAAGCAAATCGGCCGTGATAAGTACCAGCTTGTATCACTGGCCAATGAGTTCAGTAGAAGTTTGGGGCTCAATAACCCTCCTGCACTAACTAAACTTATCCTTAAAAAGATGGGACTGAGCAACATTCCAGGTCTACGGTCAAAATAGTCTTCCCGTTTGGGGCATCTTCTTGCTGACAGTATGGCGTGCCATATTGGTAAGAACATTCAAAGTTCTCTAGCTAAGTAAACAGGCTGTGAATTGATAAACAAGTTGTCGTATATAGGTTGTGCACTTGTGCTTGCAATATGGCAAGCTTCCATATAAGAAGTTTTCATCCTTCTCTTGTAATATGGAAACACACCTTAAGTGCACGTCCCACAGGTATATGCTCTGTTTATAGTGGACAATAGTTTGACTACGGTGATGCTATAAGCAAGTTCACTAATCATTCGGGAAACATTATCAGAGTTATGTCTCTTGACCTGTTCTGGTGATTCTATTCATTATTAGAAATCTTTTTCCAGTTTCAGTTCAGTAATTTATGGTACTTGGTGGATGTCATGCCAATTTGTGAATGTTCTTAGGTCACAAATTCAGTACAGTATGCAAAGAACAAGTTAGGCTTTTACATGATGTTCATAGGTTGGTCTGATAACCAAATACTACCTCAGTTCGAACATATGCCGTATAACTTGCAATCTCTGGTATGCAACTTGTACATTTGGCACACTTTTGGCACCTGAATTTGTTGACTTGGACCCATATCGCATACATGGACTTTGATTTTGTGACGAGCACATGCGCATAGTGAGTTGCGTTTGAGTTATATGTTCTGATCCAGGATTGTAGTTTTATATTTTCCTCTGTATGAATATCAATGTGCTACAATTGCGAGTAGCAGCGGAGACAGTTTCCTTGTATTTATGTTGACTGTGTGGAAACAGTGGAAGTGTGTTTGGTTGGTTGTGATTGACTAGCACATCATTGAGGAAAGAGAAACGATTTGACAATCTCACGTAGCCTCCGAAAACATCTCTCTTGCGTTTCGCTTCAATCTTTCTTTTGTCTTGTACCGATTTGATCTTTCTCTCGTCTTGCACTCAAATGTGGAGTCACATCAGCCGTAAAGACGTTGAAGTATCAGCAACCTTATGTCCTTATGATAACGATGGGCACCTAATTGTGGCCATCCTTTGGAGATTATCCGCAACTTGCCAGAGAAAACAAAAGCGACAGCCTACTAATCCTGGCAAAAGCATGCGCATCTTTAGTAAGCTCTGAGTTCGACAGCATATCCTGTTGACCAAAAGTTCTCAAATCTCGGTTATCTCTCCTTGCTTGGCGCTTCAGTCCTGAAAACGAACCCACTGATGAAAACACTGAATAATTGAGTACATGATAACCTGCTCTCCACAATCCACATGCAAGATGTAGGAGAGAGACATGAGGTCTGCTATTTTTTTATCATCCAAACGAAATTGGCATGAGAGCAAGAGAGCTCCCTCTTTTCACCAATTTTTGGCATCACCTCCGAAATGGTGGAAACCGATGCCAAAAGTCTGGTACTGGTATCTGGCGAGACACTGTGGCTACTCTTACAGAAACATACTACGCACCGGAAAACACGCGTGCCGGTTAAGAGTGAGATAGATCAACAGTTAGGCGAAAAAGCCTAAAACGCATGCACCGGACCCGGCTTTCGTTTCCTCACCGTCTCTCCCGTAAGTAAGCTAGGCGCGCTTGCTTGTCGGCACAATTCAAGGGCAAATCCCCACGAGAGCGTTGCTACTGATGCCGGCAGTAGTAACGTACATCACATCACATCACATCTATGGGGCATGCCCATCTTCTTCTATAAGAGTACAGTTTCTTCGTCTTCAATTCACTCATCTTCCTGAGATGGACGACGGAAGCAGCAGTGGTGGAGTGGCGGGTCTGGCGAGGCAGCTGGCGGACTGGAGGCTGGAGGACGAACGGTGCGGGCTCCGCCCGAAGGAGATGGAGTACGTGCGGAGGTTTCACCGCCGCGAGCCGGCCGGCAACCAGTGCACCTCCGTCGTCGCCCAGCACGTCAAGGCCCCCGTCCAAACCGTAAGAAAATAGGCCCAGCTGTTTTTTTTTTTGTATACCGTTCTTTCATGCGTATGCCATCTTGATACGAATTTGGATACTACCTCTTGTTTGTGTTTAAGTTCAATCTGCAGGATTCTTAAAATGTAGGAATAGGAAAAACATGTGATTATATTACTACCTCCGATCCATATTAGTGGGCATAACTTTGTCTAGATACACATGTATCTAGTTTAAATACTTAACTAGATACATATGAATTTAGACAAAACTATGTCCACTAATATGGATCGGAGGGAGTATTCTAAATCCTACCGTACAGTTGACATCACAATAAAAAAGGAAAAAGTAACAAGACGTTTGGGAATGTTTCTCAAGAATCCATTCATATGAATCAAACGATGTATGTAGGAAAAATTAATCCTCCAAAATTTATATGGTATATTACTTTGAAGAGAGTGGATTTGGTCTCCGGCCCCCGGCGCGTTACCCCATCAGATCTGGCCGTCCGTCCGACGCGCCAAGATGTGTCCACAGATTGCTGTCATGCATAAATATGGCTTATTAAGAATGTTGGTGCAGGCGACGCGCTATGTGCGTGTACGTACCCGTACAGCTAGAACAGCGAGCATGCTAGGAGTACATTGCCGTGAAGATGAGAGGACAACCTATACAAGTACTCCTTCCGTATAAAAATATAAGACTCTCTAGTTAGATAGTACACACATGTATTTAGACATGTGAACTTTGCACTAAAACATGTTTAGATACATGTGTATTAGCTAACTAGAGAACGGAGGGAGTACTTACTACTACTAGCAATAAGGAGAAATAATGACAGCAGAGTAGCGCTCCCCTCGTGTTTATTTCTCGTCATCTCCACCAATTAAGGAGGCCGGGTCGTCGTGTACATGAACGGAGGGCGTCAGATGTTGTCCATACTGACGGACATAGATCATGCGTGAGGTGCACGTCCCAATGACCCTAGCTCTTGTACTCGCACCGTACACACAACGTCACGCGATTTCAGGCTTTCTCCTGCCAATGTCGTTTATAACCATTTATTTCACCATGGAGAAATATGTGCAGGTATAACTGAAAGGAACAAGGAAGAAGGTACAGCCCGTACTTTTGCCATACTGGCAGCAGCCCCTTTTTTTTTTTTTTTTTTGAAGGGCAAATACCTGGATATATTATTTAAAGATCAAAATACAACCAGAATACATCCAGATACGGGGTAGCTGTCCCCAAATAACAAAAAGGACCCTATCTAACATGAAAAATACACCAAGGTCCTCAGCTTTTCTGCACGGAGCAGCCGCTAGGTGTGGCGGTCGAGATGTACTAGAGCTAGAGCTACAGGCATCATGCCAGCGTGGCGTGCAGACAGATACCACGATGGGAACGTGCTTCTGCCACGCTCGCATACGGAGATCGGCGTGGGGTATATATATGTACTCCCTCCGTTTTTTAATACTCACTCCGTTCAAAAATAAGTGTCTCAAGTTTGTCTAAAAGTAGATGTATCTATACAAACATGTCTAGATACATCTATTTTTTGAAAAACTTGAGACACTTATTTTGGGACGGAGGGAGTATAAGATGTTTTAGCATTTGTCCATATTCACATATATCTAGATGTATGTAGACATATTTTAATGTGTATGTGCACGCATATTAGTATGCATGTAGACAATATGTTGGATATCTAAAACTTCTTATATTTATGGACGGAGGGAGTATGTCTTAAATGCTATTTGAATTTGAACCGGAATCAATGCCGCATAGCACTGCTCTCTGCCTACACATCCACTATACGAGTGTCCTCTCCTGTGCCCGACCTGCGACCAACTAACTCCAATCAGCCGTTAACCTATACTCCAGTACAAAAATTAACTCTCTACCGTCCATATGTGTAGGAAGTGATCCGACGGCAGCTAGGTACATGGGTAGGTACCCCGTGGGTATCCAATTAATTCTCTACTTTGAATCAACGGAGGACACTAGGACACTAACCATGGTCTATGAGAAGGGAGAAGAGGGGGACGAGGTGCTTGGAGTAGCCTAAGGCCATGTACAATGCAATGTGTTTAGTGGGGTGTTTCCAAAAATAAACCAAGTTTTTTCATAAGCACCAACGCTTATTCCTATAGTAGAGGTGCATAGTTAATCATTTCTCTAGTCTAAATAAGCACTAGTGCTTAACAAAAAACCGGTTTATTTTTCTAAGCACATCTATAAGCACCTTCCATTGTACATGCCCTAATGAGCTAAGCCAAGGGCACGAGGAAGTGGAGACCCACTTTTAGATTATTTAGTTCATTCAACAAGAACCGATGGACGATTTTCCTAAAATTACTTCGATTTTTTACTTTTACATCTGATTAAGCACAAAAAACTAAAATTAATGCTAGATTTCGTTTTTTTACTCCCATCTGATGATAATACCTCTAGTAAAAGACAACCTTGCAACAAACAGGCGACGACGTGGTAACTGACACACACACACACGAAATAAGTAAAACAGTCTAGCGCCCCACCCCCAAAATCCCCATGAATAAGGAAACACTCTAGCATATATATACATAATTAATTGTTGCTAGAAAAATATGCTAAAAACTAATGTAGGCCTGACATTATACACGTTGGCGTCCCACAAGTCATGAAACTAGAAAAATACCCCGCGCGTTGCAGCCTGGATTTCATTAAAAACTTTGTGTAAATAAAAATGTATAAGACATATGAAATATGAAGTTGTTTTCATAAATATGCAAAAATACAACAATAGTCGAGAAGTTATATTTAATTGACGTGAAATTGTTGTGTATCTGACGACAGATAATGGTGACGTGGATTTATGGCTAGAAAAAAAAATGATGTGGACAATTGATTGGGTAAAAGAATGAATGATGTGGGTAGGTTGCATGTTGAGTTAGAAAAATTAAGAATATTAGTGGGGGTGACATGGGCAGTTGATTGGCTAAAAGAATGGTTGATGTGGGTACGTTGCATGTTGAGATAGAATAATAATTAATGCATGTTAGTGGGGTTTCGTTTTTATAAGAAGTATAGATAAGGAAACTCTATCCGCCCATAGATTAAGGAAACACTGCAGCCCAAGATTAGCCATGCATACAAAAAAGTATTGCGAGAACAATTTTTATAAATTTATAATGTGTATTGCATGCAACGACATAAGGAAACAACTATTCATAAGGATGCAAGGTCGGTCGACTAGGCCCGCAAAACATGATAAGTTATTACAAATTGTATAAGATGTACAAAGCTCCCTTAATGAAGGATCTAGGTGTTGGAAAGCATGAGAAGGTTCTAGTATGACACCCCTTGCATCCTTATGTAATAAGCAAACACCCTTATCACCAAGGCAATAGACACACAAAACCCAATTATATTCAGAACAAGCTTGTGACAAATTAATGGAAACATGTCAGAAGCCACAATATAATGAAACTCTTGCCACCCATGGAATAAGAGAATGCTATTGACACCCATGGAGTAAGAAAATGTTCTACCACCAATACAATAACCCCTACAAAAAATATTATTACCAATGGCGGCATGACACATGCCACAAAATAAGGAAATGCTCTAGCTACCACGACCATAGGTATACACAAGTAATTTCACATAGTCACATACCCGTATAAGATAGTTCCATCATATGGTAGGGCATACCGGTTTTTTTTGTCCAACAAAAGAGAGCATGAGGATAATGGGGTTCATTTTTTATAAACATATTAGAATGACTTAATTAAAGTTATAAAATTTTAGTTTCCCATTATTTTTGCAACCTGAAGTGCCCCCACAAACAAAGTGCTTGAAAAGTGTTTGAATATAGAAACATTTTGTACGCTCATGTAATAAAGTTACATTAATATTTATTTTGTATTACAAACCACATCAAATTCATACCTACTATGGAACTTGCTAATATTTATTTAGTTGATGTTCATGTGTATGTTAGTTACATGTACACACTACATCAACTACATACCTACTTTTGAACTTAAATTTTGTTAATTGATGTTCATGTGTCTGTTCAATACATGTTAGGTCTGGTCACTGGTGAGGAGGTTTGATTAGCCGCAACTTTTTAAGCCTTTTGTGAAAGAGTGTGTGATGCAGGGGAACATTAGGCCGGGAGTATTAGAGAGGTTAGAGTTCAAAGTGGGTTGGCCGCTACAAGGAGCACTGAGAGGCTAGACCTGCTCGATGACAATGAGCATATCATGAGTGTAAAGTTTCTTGGTGGTGATCATTTGCTGAAGGTACACAATATAATTTCGAGCATCTAGCATTTGTTTAATTTTCACATCCTAATGTATAGTAGCCAATATAAATAGAATTACATACTATCACATGATCTACAATAGTTGAAAATTTTGTGAGGATTAATATTTGGATTTTAGCTAGCCGCAGTCCTTGCACACTAAAAGAACATATGGATTTAGTGTTATCAACTTTATTGTAGTTTTAAACTGCTAGGTTAATGGTAACCAAAGATATTTAAGATGGCAACTGGACTTTATTTTTATAACTTGTTTCCGAAACAATCAATATGGATATTTAATTCCCCTTATACAAGTGAGCACAAACCCACATCATATTTAAATTGAAGTACACACTGGAATTTTAGCTCACATATACATATTGGTTAAACACCCACTTTACAAAATACGAAATTATATGACACTAGTAGAAAAAGGCCCTATGGTCCCGGTTCGGTTGGGCTATAAGTCCCGGTTGCCGAACCGGGACTGGACAATCGGGACTAATGTTGGTCCCGGTTCGGCCACGAACCGGACCAATGGGTGTCTACGTGGCTTGTTCTGCAGCGCGTGGGTGGAGACTCATTGGTCCCGGTTCGTAATACGAACCGGGACTGATGTTTTGATTTTTATTTTTTTTGAACAATGATTTTGTATTTAGGGTTTAGGGTTTATTTGGGCCACTTCTCTTTGTCCCGTCGCCCGGCGCCTCCATCCACCCCCTCTCCCTCTCGCCAGTGCCTCCGTCGTCACCCTCTGCTTCGCATCGCCGACGTGCTCTCCATCTCTCACTCGCCGGCTCATCGAGGCCAAGTTTTGATATTTCTGTGCAGGTACTACTCGCCGCTCATCTCTCACTCGCCGGCTCTCCATCTCGCACTCAATTCGATGGTACTACATACATCAATGAAGGAACCACTATTACACATCATCGTCATGAATATATTACACACATCTCATTCGTCGTGCTTGGTCGAACATATTACAAACGGTACATGTACACGCGAGTTTCATGCATATAACATCTCTTTTACACTCACCCTTGGAATTCAACCTTCCGATAGTATTCTCCCTTCGGATCTAGGACCTCTGCATCTAAGAATCCCGCAATTTCCTCTTGAATTGCTCGTACGCGATCTTGTGGTAGAAGACCGTCCCGCAACCGTTCGATCTAATTTAAAGAAGGGGTCAATATATATGAATGAAACTAAACACAATTGATGGCAATAAACTAAAATTGTGAATATTGTTTACGTACTTTAAGTTGTTCTAAGTATCGGCTGCCCGTCTCTTGGGTCATCTGGCGAATGAACTCGCAAACGTAGTATCCACATAAATTATTCCCATGTTCCTGCCTCAAGCACTTTACGTGAACAGAGTTCAATCAAAATAATAATCAATCATGATAATGGTATTGAAACTAGAATCAAAGAGATGCGCAGATCTAGCTAGTAGTACTTACATTTACTGGTTCAAATGTAAGCTCGGCCCAAATACCCCTAGCCTTGGCGGTGAACCGTTTCCAAGCCCTGTCCGGCAAAGAAAATGAATAAATGAGTTATATATTAATTACTTGCTAACAGGGAATGAACGGAAAGTTGCCGATATAGTGCCATAATGATTGAAATTACCCTTGAGGCATTCCTGCATGTCCGCCCACTCCTCAAGGGGTTTACGTTTCGAGTCCATGAATGTACTACTCCTTTGTCAGGTTTAATGATTAGCAGAATAAAGTGGAAGCTGCGCACGCATAAGTCATCAATTATACACTTAACATCGAGTAAGCGAAATAGAATGTGTACAAGACAGTAACACTCACCCGTAGTTGTAAGGAAATAGTATTTCCCTTTTGGTTTCGGAAAACCTTAACGCCTTTACCAAGTTATTCTCTGTGTCGATGTAATGACCTTGGAGAGTTTTTTATGAACGAAATATGGGTCAATGAACCCAATGTCATAGATTTGTCCTCTTTTGCATTGGAGAATCTTCATTCTGCATATTAATATAGTGATGAGTAAGATTATACATGCAATGAACGAGCTGAGCTAGCTAGAGACTTAATTACAGAAATAATACTTACAGACAATAGGCACTGAGGATAGATTTGTCGATGGCGTCTTGTTGGTATAACTGAAATAATTCACTAAATTCAATCATTATCACGCCATCTCCATGCCCGTAATGCTCGTTTTTATATCCCACGTAGATCCAGTTTCCCCTTCCTTTGAGGCTCGCATGTACCACTTATGCAATCTTCGCATTTTTGTTGGTAGACCGTCGACTAGCTCAGGTTTGACGAGAGTATACCCGTGCCGGTATTTGTATGCTACCTCGTGGAACTCTTGTAACTGCTCTAAGTACTGAGGAATAGACATGCCCTGAGTAGAGGCCGCTTCTCCGTACATTGCAACAAACTCAGGATCGACGTCGACTGCACCTCTGCTCGACCCCACCTCGGTATTGGAAAACACTTTGAGCGGGGGGCACGACTGGTTTTTCTGTTCTCCGAGCTGGGGAACTGATTTCCCGCTTGCACTACTACTCTTCGACCGCTGCTTATTTGCCTCAGCCGACTTGCGAATAGAGCGGTCATAGTCTGGTGTCAGCCTTGGCGGGGGTTGTTCAAGGGTCTTCAGCATTTTGAAGACGGCGGCTTTTTCTTCTGGGGTGGCGGGGAACTCTGGCGCTTTCGGCTTCTTCCGGTTAGCCCACCACTCTTTATTTTGGGCATTTGCGATCGCGGCATTTTCCTCCTCCGTATAGTCGTAAGGTCTCATGGGAAGATTCTTATGAGGTACTTTTGGGAGGGGCGACCTTTTACGTTTCGGTGATCGGTTACCCCTCATAGTACCAGGGGTGGTACGCTGAGCCTCAGTGGGCAGACGACTGACGCGGCGGCGGAGACGGCTGCGCTGGAGACTGGTGAGGCGGCGGAGACGGCGCCTGAGGCGGCGGCGGCGAAGAGGACTGTTGCGCTGGAGACTGGTGAGGCGGCGGCGAAGATGGATTGCTACTCTGAGGAGTCGCTGGCCTTGGCTGCCAGTTTGGAAGCACGATGAATTCCTTTGGCCATAGAATGGTCCCTTTTTTGGCTTCTCCAAGTTCAACCACCTCCCCATCTTCACCTGCAGGGTGTTCCAGCTTCAGCTCCTCAAATTCTTTCATCACTTCATCCACCCCGACAACAGCGTAGCCATGTGGAACCGGAGAGAAATGGAAAGTTGGTTTAGGTCCAATTGGTACGGCATAGCCGACCGCCACCTTCATGGTTAAGTTAAAAACTTTCACATGTAGCTCACAAGGTGTGCTCTCCGTGATATCATCCACTGGGTAGCGACGAAGAGGAGCCATCGTCAGTGCATCATCATTACCATCCTGGAGCTCCGTGGAAGCCACGCTGCTTTTCCGATTCGATGGGCCGGTACCATCGCATGCAGCTTCTACCATGTGCCGCTGAGATTGGCCGCAAGTACCTTGCTGGCTAAGTGCGTCAATTTGATCCTGCTGCCGCTTTAATTTTTCTTCTATATTACGCAGCCGGTCTGCAGCAGCGCGTGCTTCCATTGCCTCCCTTTCCTTTCTCCTCTGATGGCTTCTATCAGGAAATTTCTTCCTGTCCTCGGGAATCGCAATTTTCTTGGGCTTGGAGCCTGGTACGCCTCGTGTTCGTCCGTCGTGTTCCTTATTCCCAAGGGCGCGTGTGAGCTCGTCATCCTCTCTATCGGGACAGAACCGTCCCTCTTCAACATCCTTTACTGCATTTCTAATGCCTTCGATGGGTAGTAGGGGCTTATCTTTGTGTGTTTTGTTATATATGCAATTCCCTTCCGCGTCCGACGTGCCCCCATGCCTGTAAAACCATTTCTTGCCGTTCGATCCATGTGTTGGCTCTGGAGTGATCCCTTTAGCCAGCAGGTCGGCCTCAAGTTCTCCTACTTAGGCATGCTAAAGGCGTAGCCACCAGGCCCATAATATGGTGGTACTTCTTTTTAGCAGCATTTGCCTTATTTTGTTCAGACTTTTTTGAGCGTCCTCCGATTTCTTGTACGCCACAAATTCTTCCCATTCGTCCCTTATCTTCTCATACCCTTTATCGAAGTCCGGAGTCTTATCTTTCTTGATAAACTCGGTGTGCAATCTTTTCTTCCAGTTCTTGAATTGCTCGGCCATCTTCTTAAAAGCCCACTTCTTTACTTTTTGCTCTATGATTTTTTTTTTGCTTGGCAATCTTTTCTGCCTCATTTGGATCCTCCTCATCTGGATCCACCTCTGACGCCGGCATATCTTATTCTCCCGCCCTTGGCTTATTCCATTCTCGAACGGTGATCGGGATGTAGTCCCTAACAATAACTCCGCATTGCTTTACAATTTTTTTTGCAACATCGGGGGGAGCAATCGGTGTGCCATCTTCAGCCACTTTTTCGATCCTGTACCTTTCATGGTCACCCAACTTTTTGGCTGGGCCTCGTTTCGTCCTTACAGAAGATTTTCTCGATCCGGAGGGTTAAAAGAAGAAAAAGCGTTAATATATGTATATAAATAGCAGAGGCTTAATTAATTAATATATATGCACCTCGCCGGAGTTTGCAACATTTAATGTTCCATCGGAGCTATCGGCTCCTCCCTCGTCGGCTTCTCCCTCACCCCAGCCGCCGGCTTCTACCTCACCGGAGCCGTCTCTTCGGTTGAGAGACTCACTCCCTCACCGGAGTTGTTCAGAAACTGCGAGGTGACATCGCCAACATCTTCCCCGCGGATCATATCCTCGATGATGTTTTCCTGATTTTCGTCTCATTCCATAGTTTCTGCAAATTAAGAACAATGCATACAAATGTGAATAAAAAGTTAAATTTGCTAATTTTGCTAACACCTTAATTTGCTAATTTGCTAACACATAAATTTTGCTAACACTTTAAATATTCTTAAACAAGCTATTTCTTAATTTTTCCTAACACAGTACTAGTCACACCATTTAATTCATCAATTATTCTCTGTTGCTCACAAAAATACATTCTAAAATTCTACAGATAGCTACTAGTATCTTGAGGCAGCACAATTGGATTCGACTCAAAATGATTACTAAATTCTCTACACATTTGTTTAGTCTAGAAACTTAATGACCAAGTTTTAGCTACTGACTAAGTTCTGTTAATCTAAAATTAAATCCTTTCAGGGACTTACATTGTTGATTATTTGTGACCTAACCCAATTGGATTCAACTTAATTAGATTAACCAAATGACAATTAAAATTGTTATAGTACTGAAGAGGCTACAATCTTTATTTGAATACCTAATTAATTTGTTGCTTAATTAATTCTACAAAAAATAGGGGTGCTAGGCTACTGCAATACAAAGTTAACACAATTGGATTCGTAAGTTGGATTATTAGAGTATCAGAACAAACAACAGAGAGATAATTAAACATTCTGTACTATTTTAAATACCCAGCAATTAATATTAATCTAAACAGGGTGAAACTAGTTTAGTTGCACAGCAATTTTCATAAGCTATCCAAAGAATTTTGGTTTGAATTATTTGGATGTGTAAATCTCGAGTTATTGATTTTCAAAGTTGACAGATGATTTCTTATTTAGATTCAAATTGCGCACGGGTAAGTTTAAATATCTGACGAGCGGGACCCGCATGTCAGTGATACAGAGAGCCGGCGGCGGCTCTGTCACCACGGACACGACGTGAGGAGGGCGCAGGAGGTCGCGGGCGTTGCGCGAGTCGCACGCACGGGAGCGTGGGAGGTGAACGGGCGGCGCGACGGACCAAATGGTCGCCGGAGTAACTCCGGCGACGCGGTTCCGCGGCGGCGCTCGCAAGCACGAGTCAGCAGCGAGCTGCGGGACAGGAGGAGGAGGAGGAGAGGTCGGGGATGGGTAGAAGCTCACTGAGCACGCTGGAAAGGACGGCGAGGCCGGAGAAGCTCGGACGACGTCAGAATCGAGCACGGCGGACCTCGGCCGGAGAGTTGGAGAAGACGCGCGTGTGCGGGCGGAGCGACGCGGGCGTCGAGGGCACCACAGACGTCAACGGCGGCGGAGGGGGCAGCGTGGGAGCGGCGCAGGCGTCGGGCAGCCTGACGGCGTGGTTTTCGCTCCGGCGTCTGCGCCTGAGTCCTTAGTCGATTTTTGGTGGAATGAGGAAGAGAAGGGCGCATGCAATTATACCAGGACTCATTGGTCCCGGTTCCTGCCACGAACAGGGACCAATGCCCTGGCAATTTAATGCCAGATTTGCCTCGCGCGTCCATGGACCTTAGTCCCGGTTGTTTGTATAAACTGGACCAATGAGTCCTTTTTCAAATTTATTTCAAACTTTTCAGTTCTGAATGTTGTTCCTGCCTATTTTCAATTAAAAATGCATTACCAAATATTTATTGCATAATTTTGAATCTGAAAAGACTTTCAAACATGAAAAGTGTTTAAATTTTAATAAATAATCCAAAACCATTTTCTGTTTTCTAAAATAATTATTCTAACTATTAACCATTTTGCTATTTTCAATTAAAAATGCATTAACAAACATTATTGCATAATTTTGAATCTGAAAAGACTTTCAACATGAAAAGTGTTTAAATTTGAATAAATAATCCAAAACCATTTTATGTTTTCTAAAATATTTATTCTAACTATTAACCATTTTGCTATTTTCAATTAAAATGCATTAACAAACATTTATTGCATAATTTTGAATCTGAAACAGACTTTCAACATGAAAAGTGTTTAATTTGAATAATAATCCAAAACCATTTTCTGTTTTCTAAAATATTTATTACTAATATTAACCATTTTGCTTTTTTCAATTAAAAATGCATTAACAAACATTTATTGCATAATTTTGAATCTGAAAAGACTTTCAACATGAAAAGTGTTTAAATTTGAACAAATATTTATTGCGCTTGTGAGCCGTTGGATCAGCGGTGTGTGTTAAATGATGAAGATTCTCCATGGCTACGGCTCAGAAGAAAACAGAAAACAGAAAACAGAAACAATAAATGTATTAAACCTTTTGTAAGGAGCATGTGGTAAGAAGCTTCAATCAGCTGCAGTTTTTACCAACACAATCTCTGCATTCTCCAAGATCTTTAGCATTTCCAAGTGATAGAACAAAACATACGGTTCCCCTGCATACAGCCGATGGTGGCTCGTGAGTGCCCGCATATCAAATGCACCGTCGGACGTATGTAGGGAATATGAATGCTTTGTTTACGAAATGAACTACAATGAGTACAGAGTGAGTGCCAAAACATGTCCGAGAGGTGGGCTATATATAGGGTCACTGTATATCTGAAAACTCTAAACACTGAAGAGAAACAAAACACACGGTTTCCCCTGCATACAGCCCAACGGTGACTCGTGAGTGCCCGCATATCAAATGCAACGTTGGACGTATGCAGGGAATCTGAATGCTTCGTATACCAAATGAACTACAATGAGTAGACACTGAGTGCTGAACATGTCGGGAGGGGGGCTATATATAGGGTCCGTGTGCTTCTTTAGTCCCGGTTGGTAACACCAACCAGGTCATGTGGCTCACGAAGTGTTCGTGATAGTGCTGATCCAACAGCTCACAATCCTCAAAAGAAACACACCCCTGATCCAAGTCTATGGAATGTACTAAACCTTTATGTAAGGAGCATGTGTAATAATAATATGTGTATTTCCAATGTGTATTGTCAAGAAGCTTCAAATCAGCTGCAGTTTTCCAACACAATCTCTGCATTCTCCAAGATCTTTAGCATTTCCAAGTGATGCAGAAAGCGCCAACAATCCGGATGTACTGCCATTCTCCAAGATCTTTTAGCATCTGAATAGTTCCCAAGACGATCTCTGGATATGAACTGACTCTCAATTGGCAGTTGTTGATTCATAAGTGAGAGGTAGTATTGCAATTCACTAGGCCAGTTAAGATTATTCCCTCTCCGTGTGTATCATACTTAGAAGAGGTAGTATTGCATTAGAAAAAATAGAAAATAGCAAAATTGTTAATAGTTTGTAGTTAGAATAGAATAATTGTTTTATAAAACAGAAAATGGATTTTAAATACTTATTCAAATTCAAGCACTTTTCATGTTGAAAGTTTAGTGAGATTCAAAATATGCAAAATTAGTTCAAAAATGTTAGTTAATCCATATTTTAATTGAAAATGGCAAAATTGTTAATAGTTTGTAGAGTTAGAATAATTTTTTATAAAATAGAAAATGGATTTGGAATGCTCGGAACCATGCATTACATATGGTCACTTGTTTTCTAAAAGGTTTAATACAGTACTACACATCACATAAAGGTTTAATACATTACATTGATTTACATAAAAGCCATGAACCCTTCTTCGCGTATGTCCCTTGCCTATGATCGCTTCAAGCCGTAACCATGGAGCATCTTCATTATTTAACGGATGCTTGGGTCAATTTTCACTGTGAAGGGCGGAATTTCATCAAACTTATTATAATCTGCTGACATGTCTGTTTGTCCTCGACTCCCACGATGTTTCTTTTCCCTGAAAGAACTATGTGACGCTTTGGCTCATCGTCTGATGTATTCGTTTGCTTATTTTTTTTTCGGTCTGGAGGACATGTCCTTCACATAGAAAACCTGAGCCACATCATTGGCTAGGACGAATGGTTCGTCTTTGTAACGACCAAGATTCTTGAGATCCATTGTTGTCATTCCGTACAGCTGGTCTACCTTTCCCCTTCTCATCCATGTTGACCCAACTGCACCGAAACAAAGGGACCTTAAATTAGGTCCATAGTCAAGTTCCCATATCTTCCTCTATGTAACCATAGTATGTGTCCTTTTGCCCTTTCTAGTCGATTGCATCAAAGCGGACACCACTGTTTTGGTTGGTGCTCTTTTTATCTTGGCAATCGTGTAAAATGTATTCACATTTATCTCGTACCCTTGGAAATTCAATACAGTCGAAGATGGTGATGCGGCCAACAAGTAGAGCTGATCTCCGACAGTGGTGTCATTCATGAGCTGTAATCGCAACCAACTACGAAAGTCTCCATGTGTTTTTTTAATCCAGGAGTCAGCCTTCCCAGGTTCTTGGAGCGTACATAATTCTTGTGTTCCTCGATATACGGAGGCACGAAGGTGGAACTTTGTAGAACTGTGTAGTGTGCTTGATTGAAAGAATGCCCGTCCCTACATATCATTGCTTTCTTTCCTAGTGTGCCTTTTCCACTCAGTTCTCCCCTCATGCCGCGATTCAGAACACCAATCGGCTTATTGTCAGGAATAAAGTCAACACAGAACTCAATGACCTCCTCTATTCCATAGTCCTTTGAGATGCTTCCTTCTATGGCCTAGCACGGTTATTGAACATATTTCTTCAAGGACTCCCATGAACCTCTCAAAGGGGAACATATTGTGTAGAAATACAGGACCGAGAATGGCAATTTCATCGACTAGGTGAATCAGGAGATGGGTCATAATATTGAACAAGGATGGGGGAACACCAACTCAAAACTAACTAGACATGGACCACATCCCTCTGTAGCTTTTGCGGACTTTCTGATCGATTACCTTCTGAGATATTGCATTGAGGAATGCACATAGCTTCACAATGGGTACTCGAACATTTTCCGGTAGAAGCCCCCTGATACGTCTCCAACGTATCCATATTTCTGCTGTTCCATGCTTAATTTATACCATTTGCTACATGTTTTATATACACTTCATATCACTTTTATGCATTTTCTGGGACTAACCTATTAACAAGATGCCACAGTGCCAGTTCCCTGTTTTCTGCTGTTTTTGGTTTCAGAAAGTTACTTCTAGAAATATTCTCGGAATTGCACGAAACAAAAGGCCAAGTCCTATTTTTCCAACACGTACACGGAGTCCGAAGGAGGAGACGAAGACTGCCACGAGGTGGCCAAAACCACCTGGCGGCGCGGGCCCCCCACCTTCTGCCGTGCCAGCCTGTGGTTTGGGACCCTCGGGGGTCCGCCGACATCGCCCCTTCGCCTATTTATTCCCGAGACATGAAAATCCTAAAACACCGAGCCTTTCATCCAGAACATATTCGCTGCCGCCGCCGTCATCAACCCTAACTCGGGGGGTTCTGAAGCTCTTCCCCGGCAACCTGCCGGAGAGGGGAATCATCACCGGAGGGCTCTACATCGCCATGCCCGCCTCCGGAGTGAGCGTGAGTAGTTCATCCTTGGACTATGGGTCCATAGCAGTAGCTAGATGGTGTCTTCTCCACTTGTGCCATCATGTTTAGATCTTGTGAGCTGCCTATCATGATCAAGATCATCTTATTGTAATGCTACATGTTGTGTTTGCTGGGATCTGACTTATATTGATACTATGTGGAGCTGAATATTATATTATCATGTCTATGTCATTTGTGATCTTGATGCTCTCCGTTACTTGTTGAAGGCCTTGGCCAAGTGAATACTTGTGACTCAAGAGAGGGTATTTTATGCATGATAGTTGGGTTCAACCTCTATTTAACCTGGGATAGTGCAGCAAGTTCTAAGGTTGTAGATCTGTTGTTGCTCTAGGGTAAAACAGCAATGCTTTATTTCAAGGATGAATGTATTGTTTACATTATGCACATTACTTAATGCAATTGTCTGTTGCTTGCAACTAATACTGGAATGGGGACGGATGTTAACCGGAAGGTGGACTATTTATGGCATAGGATGCATGCTGGATAGCGGTCTATGTACTTTTGTCGTAATGCCCAAATGAATCTCATAGTAGACACCACAACTGCACATGCAGTTATATGCATTATCAAATTGTCAATTGCCTAGCTTTAATTTGTTTACCCAGCATGTTAGTTATCTTATTGAGAGGAGAGACACCACTAGTGAACTGTGAACCCCGGTCCATTCTTTTAATTGAAATACAATCTACTGCAATCATTGTTCTTCTACTGTTTTATTTAAACAACATCATCTTCCATACGACGTTTAACCCTTTGTTTTCAGCAAGCCGGTGTGAGATTAGCAACCTCACTGTTAAGTTGGGCAAAGTAATTTGATTGTTGTTGTGCAGGTTCCACATTGGCACCGGAATCCCTGGTGTTGTTGCCACTAACTCCTTCTCCAATCACCTTCCAAAGAACTCGTTGTTCCTACTGGTTCGATAAACCTTGGTTTCATATGAGGGAAAACTTGCTGCTGCACTCATCATACCTTCCTCTTGGGGTTCCCAACTGACGTGTGACGTACACGCATCAAGCATAGTTCTGGCGCTGTTGCCGGGGAGATATATTCCCTCGTCAAACTTAGCGCTAGCAACACGTTTTCTGGCGCCGTTGCGGGGGAAAACCGAATTTTCTTCTGCAAGGGGAGTCTCTCACACCCAATCTCTTTACTTTGTTATTTGTCTTGCTTAATTTATTTTTATTTAGTCTTGTTTGCTCTCTTTATCAAAAAAAAGTACTTGGTTTAATTCGGTTGATTTTGTTTTTCAAAATGAGTATCTGAGGAACACTAAGTTGTGTGACTTCACTAGCACAAACATCATGATTTCATATGCAATTTTCTGGTGTTAGTATGATGATGTGCTGCCCATCTTAATAACTTTGTTGAACTTTGTGAAATGCAAAAGTATAAGGATATGGATGGGGATATTATAAAACTGAAACTTTTTCCTTTCTCCTTGAGAGGAAGAGCTAAAGAATGGTTGCTTTCTTTGCCTAGAAATAGTATTAATTCTTGGACAAAATGCAAAGATGCTTTCATAGGGAAATATTATCCTCCTGCTAAGATTATATCCTTGAGAAGTAGCATTATGAATTTTAAACAACTTGATAATGAACATGTTGCTCAAGCTTGGGAAAGAATGAAATCTTTGGTGAAGAATTGTCCCACTCATGGACTGACTACTTGGATGATCATCCAAACCTTTTATGCAGGATTAAATTTTTCCTCAAGGAACTTATTGGATTCAGCCTCTGGAGGAACCTTTATGTCCATCACTTTAGGTGCAGCAACAAAGCTACTTGATGATATGATGATCAACTATTCCGAATGGCACACCGAAAGAGCTCCTCAAGGTAAGAAGGTAAATTCTGTTGAAGAAACCTCCTCTTTGAGTGATAAGATTGATGCTATTATGTCTATGCTTGTGAATGGTAGATCTCATGTTGATCCTAATAATGTTCCTTTAGCTTCATTGGTTGCTCAAGAAGAGCATGTTGATGTAAACTTCATTAAAACAACAACTTCAACAACAATGCTTATAGGAATAATTTTGGTAGCAACAATTATAAGCCTTATCCTTCAAATGGTTATGGCAATTCTTATGGTAATTCCTACAGCAACAATAGAAGTGTGTCCTCTGATCTTGAAGCTATGCTTAAAGAATTTATTAGCACACAAAAAGCTTTCAATAAAACTGTTGAGGAAAAGTTTGAAAAAATTGATGTTCTTGTTCTAAAGTTGATAGTCTTGCTCATGATGTTGAAATTCTAAAACTGAAAGTTATGCCTAATGAAGTTAAAGATACTAAGTCATTTGCTACAGCAAATGCCATCCAAGTTCGAATTGATAATAATATTAGGATGTTGGCTGAATTGCATGCTAGGTGGGAAAAAGAGGAAGAACTTGAAAAAGAGAATAGTATAGTTAGAGTTTGTACTATCACCACCACTAGTAATGCTAATGTTTCACATGCTAGTAACCTCCTACTATTGATGGTAATGTTATTGGTGTTGTAATGTCTCTACTACTTCTGCAAAGCGTTTGAAATTGCCTAAAACTGCTGAAACTTTTTCTGATAAAAGTGCTGAAATTTTTCAAACTATTGGAGACAATGGTTCCACCACCATTGACAATAATGATTTTGATTTTGATGATTGTAACATCTCTGAAGTTATTATGTTCTTGCAAAAATTAGCTAGAAGTCCCAATGCTAGCACTATTAATTTGGCTTTTACAAAGCATATTACAAATGCTCTTTTGCAAGCTAGGGAGGAGAAGTTGAAACTTAAAGCTTCTATTCCTAGGAAATTAGAAGATGGTTGGGAACCCATCATTAAGGTAAAGGTGAATGATTTTTATTGCAATGCCTTGTGTGATCTTGGTGCAAGTATTTCAGTTTTGCCCAAGAAGCTTTATGATATTCTTGATTTGCCACCTTTGGAACATTGTTATTTGGATGTTTTTCTCGCTGATAATGCTATGAAGAAACCTTTGGGGCGAGTTAATGATGTTTTTATTACAGTAAACAATAACCTTGTCCCGTTGATTTTATTGTTATGGATATTGAATGCAATGCATCTTGTCCTATTGTTTTGGGAAGACCTTTTCTTCGAACTGTTGGTGCCATCATTGATATGAAAGAAGGTAATATAAGGTACCAATTTCCTCTCAAGAAAGGTATGGAACACTTCCCTAGGAAGAGAATGAAGTTACCTTTTGACTCTATTGTTAGAGCAAGTTATGATGTTGATGCTTCTTCTCTTGACAACACTTGATTTTCACTTTCTGCGCCTAGCTGAAAGGCGTTAAAGAAAAGCGCTTATGGGAGACAACCCATCGTTTTTATTTGCTGTTATTTTTGTTTTCTTTGAGTCAAGGAGTTTTGTTACTTCTGTAGCAACTCCTTTGTATCTTTATTTTATCGCAATGTTGTGCCAAGTAAAGTTCTATATTGAAAGTTGATGCAAGATTTGGATTTCTGCGCAGTGACAGATTTTTAGCTGTCACGGATTTGAGCTTATCTCCCTGTAGAAAATTCAAAAAATTCTGAAAAAATCACGCATATTCCTGAGATATGTACGCAACTTTCATTATTTTAGGCCAGATCCATCTGAGCAACTTAAGTGCCTCGAAAAAATTCGTCATTCCAGACTGTTCTGTTTTTGACAGATTCTGCCTTTTGTTTTGCATTCGCTCTTTTACTGTGTTTGTGTGGATTTCTTTGCTCCACAAAGCATTGGTGGCTGTAGCTAATGTCCAGAAGCTTTGGGATTGATTGTATCATTACAGAATATGAGAATTTTTGATTATGCACTAACCCTCTAATGAGAACTGTCTTGAGTTTGGTGTGAAGGAAGTTTTCAAGGATCAAGCGAGAAGGGTGATATTATGTGATCAAGAAGAGTGAAAAGCCTAAGCTTGGGGATGCCCCCGTGGTTCATCCCAACCATATTCAGAGAGACTCAAGCGTCTAAGCTTGGGGATGCCCAAGGCATCCCCTTCTTCATCAACAAACTTATCAGGTCATCTCTAGTGAAACTATATTTTAATTCTTTCACATCTTATGCGCTTTACTTGGAGCGTCTGTGTGTTTTTTTTTGTTTTTGTTTGAATAAATTCGGATCCTAGCAATCCTTGTGTGGGAGAGAGACACGCTCCGCTTTTTCATGTGAATACTCATGTTCTTCACTTATATTTGTTGAGTATTCTTAACTAGCTACTGCAGTGCTTTTAGCTCCTGTTTTTCATGCATCTCTTCGAGCTGTTAGCACTTGTTTATAAATACTCTCTTGCTGCATTATATTATCATTTGGAGAGTTTATGTTTAAATAAATTATTGGTGTTTGTTTGGAAGAAAGAAAATGCTACATGTAGTAGTTGGTATTGGAAAAGACATATGCATTCTTGTAGATCATTGTCTTGTTTGATTTGATGCTTTGCAATTGTTTTGAGCTCTCAAGTAGATCATGTTTAAGCTCTTGCATCATGTAGTTAAAGCCTAGTAGTGGAGAACTACCGTAGAGCTTGTTGAGACTTGGGATGCATATTTGTTCTCTCTAAGGTCTAGATATTTTCTGGTAAAATGTTTGAGCAACAAGGAAGACAGTGTAGAGTCTTATAATACTTGCAATATGTTTTTATGTGATTCTTGCTGTACCGGTTTATACTTGTGTTTGCTTCAAACAACCTTGCTAGCCTAAACTCTGTACTGAGAGGGAATGCTTCTCGTGCATCCAAAACTTGAGCCAAAACCCATGCCATTTGTGTCCACCATACCTACCTACTATGTGGTATTTCCTGCCATTCCAAGTAAATATTTCATGTGCTACCTTTAAACTATTCAAAACTTTATTACTCCTTATTTGTGTCAATGTTTTATAGCTCATGAGGAAGTATGTGGTGTTTTATCTTTCAATCTTGTCATTTACTTCTGACAGACTTTCACCAATGGACTAGTGGCATATACATCCGCTTATCCAATAATTTGCAAAAAGAGCTGGCAACGGGGTGCCCAGCCCCAATTAATTACAACTTTCATTAATAATTCTCTTCACATGTTTTGCCCTGATTTATCAGTAAGCAACTTAATTTTGCAATAGACACTCCTCCATGGTATGTGAATGTTGGAAGGCACCCGAGGATTCGGTTAGCCATGGCTTGTGTAAGCAAAAGGTTGGGAGGAGTGTCATCTATAAAGAAACTAAAATACATGTGTAAACAAAAGAGAAGAGGGATGATCTACCTTGCTGGTAGAGATAACGTCCTTCATGGGAGCCGCTCTTGAAAGTCTGGTTGACAAGGGGGTTAGAGTGCCCACTACCATTCGTTGACAACAACAAACACCTCTCAAATACTTATTTTGTGCTCTCTATATGCTTTCGAAAACTTAAAAAGCTCTAGCACATGATTTAATCCCTGCTTCCCTCTGCGAAGGGCCTATCTTTTACTTTATGTTGAGTCAGTTTACCTACTCCTTTCTATCTTAGAGCAACAC